>APFE030816442.1:54947-69081 GCA_000404065.3 Pinus taeda
ATATTATAGATAATAGTTAGTTATAATTATAATATAATATTAAAAATATTAATAATAATTATTATTATTATTATTTATTGAACTAGAAAGATGTGAGATGAATAATTTGTTTCTTTACATATATTTGACAAAGGTCTAAATGTTTTACGCAAACACTTATCAAGATAGGAAATGCAACACCGCGAACACCAGTGCCTTAAATACCAAATTCGACTCAGCGGATGGACCTGAGAGCCTTCATGTGCAATGGGGAAATGTTTAAAACACATGGGCAGACGTAGCAAGACCAAGTTTTGAGCAAAAGCAACAACGACAATAATACTTCCATGTAGAGCTTCCAAAATGCTGATTTACTTAGTGTGCATTTGATGCCCAGAGGTAAGGGGAGGAGAGGTAGAAATCCTATTCGATTTCATTTTTCTTTTGTAGGTACCCTCTGGCAACCACAAGTGGAAATAAATTTTAAAAATAATGTTTAAAAATAACACAACAATTCGAGAAAAATAAATACATCAAAATATATAATATTAAGAATTATAATAGTTAGATATTTATGAGATAGTGAAGTGTTTTGTATTAATAAATGTTACCATGATGATGAAGTGTTATGTAATTAAAGATTATAGGTTTAAATTTCTTCAATTTATTAGAGAAGAGGTACACTAGTTTTGGCTCATCAATCATTTTACATTTCGATATTTCTTATTCCTATCCCTTGGGCTAGCCTAAGTGCACCTACCACCTCATGCATATCCAAGTGCTTCATTCCATAACTTGAGACAACCATAGCTAGATGTGCCATCCACGGGGGCTTCACTTAATGAACCTCTGACATATCACGTGTTCATGGCATATTTAACAATACTCTTAATTTGACTACATATTAGAAAAAACCTCTAAAAATCACATTATTTAACCCCTACCAATACAAACCCAATACACCTTCCCAATTTAGAAACCCCTACATTCACTAGATATTGTAGGTATCCATTTTTTCATTAACATTTTTTATACCACTTCATATTTTTCCATTAACTTTGGGCTCCATTTTTTATACCTACCAATATAAAAACCCTCTACCCACTATATATCCCCCAATATATTATGTCAGTTCCTGCTCAATAAATATCCCCCAATATGAACCCATGTGGTATGGTATTGCTCCCAAACTGAAGCCCCCTGTGGCACCACCATACTCCAAGATATATTCCTAAATAATGGTATCTCAACAAAGTAACCTTAAGTTAGCACACAAGTACACCTACCATCATCATACATATTTAAGTAGTCCATACTGCAACTTGAGACACCATGTGGTAGTGCAACTTGAGATTTCACATTTTGCATACGAGTACACCTGCCACCTTGTACCTATCCAAGTGGTTGATTCCACAACTTGAGACATCCATAATTCCATGTTCCACCACACCAAGTTATATGTCTAAATAATAGGTCTTATAACAAGCTAGCCATAAATTTTCATACAAGTACACTTACCATCCTCATACTCATTCCATAACTTGAGACATCCAAAAGTCCATGGGTAACCACACTCTAAGATATATGCATACAAGTTCACTTATCATCCTCATACTCATTCCACAACTTGAAGCATCCAAAACACCATGGGCGGCCACACTCTAAGATATATGCCTAAATCATTGTTACCAAATTTGACTTCGAACTCTAAGATATATGACTAAATCATTGTTACCAAATTAGAATTCAAATATGAATTTAATTCGATAAAAAATCAACCATGTAAAATTCAATACGAGAAAAATTGGGAATATACATATTATAAAAATTAACATATTATTATTTTTTTCAAAATTTTATAAAATTGAAATGAATCTTTTTTTTTTTAACAGAAACAGTTAAGTTTTATTTATAATAAGAGGTTGGGCATGGTCAATCAACCTTGATTACAGTCATTTTAAAGATTCTAGCTTTTAGAGTCCTCCTATTCTGGCTCTTGTATCAGAGCTTAGTTGTCGCTTTTGATTCTTTTGGAATCACTCAGAGTTCCTTGATTTTCTATGGGATTCTGAGTTTCCTTTCTTACATTTCCACTTTCCTTTAGTAATTTAATATTTCCTACCTTACAATAAATCCCAGATAAATATTAATCCCAAGCCTATACTTGCCCGCCTAATTAAAACTATATTGTTAAATAACCTCGCCCCACTACCAATAAACTGGCCTATTCTTTCGCTCCCAACCCCATGTCAGGGATAACTTCCCTTCGTGTTCATTGCGCGGTAGCCATAGATCTTCCCCCGCACAGATCTGATGCTTATCACATCCTTCACTGTCCGGCTCTTAAGTCCTCAGAAGCAAGCAATATGGGCAGTTTTGTCCCACCATACATCGAGCCCTCAGGTATACCGCATTTATTCATAGAAAATTTCCCAACGGCCAAAACCAGGGTGATGAAATCTGCTTACCACTCCCCACGGCATTAACTCCCAGCCATGATACTTGCACGATGACCATTAGATCTTCACCCACTAAGATCTGATTCTTATCGTGTCCTTTACTGTCTGGCCCTTATCACCTCGAGAGCATGTGGTATGGGTGGTTTTGTCCTGCCACGCATTGAGCCCTTAGGTAACTGACGTCCGAATGAGAAAAAATTGCCCAATAGCCATAAGAGATGCAATGAAAACCACAGACTTCTCCCCACTTCACTAACACCCCACTATGTTCCAAGCCAAATGACTGTTAGATTTTCGTTTGCCCAAATCCAACACTTTTCATGTCCCTCATTGTCTGACCCTTGACACCTCTTAGGCACGTCAATAGGGCTCATCACATCCAAGTGAGGAGTACTACCCAACCTCCATAAGTGGTGCGATAAGGTCGCTTACCACTCCTCATGTCAGAAAATCACCCATCTCTGTTTACCTTCTATTTTGTGGCCTGTTTAATCCCCATACCTTTGATATTCCATGCAGTAAACCCAACAATCTGATTCCCTATGTCAGAGCCTTCAATCTGCATAATTCTTCTGCCCTCCAAGCAGAATTGGACAAAAGCATTAGGACTAAGGCCCACTGCCTTGTCTAACCTGTCCTTGTACCGCTCACCTATTCTGTTAAATAATTTGTTGCATTTCAACTTTTTCTTCATTCTTTGCCAGCATTCCTTGAGCTAGAAGACACCCTTTATTATCCATTATGTCAGCTTCCTTATTAACATTTCTCAGGACATGGTAGAATGAGCAGCAAGTGAAATTTTGAGTAATCTTTCTTAATCTTTCAAGGTTCTTGTTTAGCGCAGAGCTATTGAGTTGGTCACCAGTATTAAGGGATTTTATGAGGATTTTAGAGTCACCGAGGATTTGAATATTTTCCACACTACTCCTCTGAGCCAGCTGGCGCACTTTGAGCAGTCTGAGAATCTCGGCCCGGTTATTTGTGCTCTGCCCTAGACCCCATTTCAACCTATCGTTTTGTGCCCATCTGTGGAGTAAATTATTCCGCATGCCCTTGATATCCCTGAGTTTCCTTTGGAGGCTTCATCGAAGAATATCATGACTTTGCCCTAATTTTTCCACCACTTTTTAAAATCCTCCTCAGGATTTTGAAGACGCCACCCTAGATTATGGCTAGGGAAGAAGATGTTCTTTTTGATATTGGCTCATATCAGGGATTCACCTAGCTATTTGAGTTCTTAAGGTAGTAGGGAGTTGTCATTCCTATAAGGTCTGTTTTCAAAATTTTCCAGCAGTAGAGCTTTGGCCTTGACTGACACTGAGTTGGTGGATTGAAGTTTGTTGTTAAAGATGGCTTCATTCCTAGCCAACCATATTCCCCAACAAATGTATTTTCAGATTGCATTCCAAATTTTAGACCATGTAGATTTGCTTTTTAGAGTGTGTGGATAGCTTTCTTTCCATGTTGCAAAGAGACTAACAACTGATGTTTGCTCAGGTATTTGGTCATTGAGCCCCATCATTTCTTGATACCAGACTTGTTGAGAGAAGGGCCAGTCTATGAACAAGTGTTTGATCATTTCCTAAGCCTTACAACAGAGAGGGCATCTGTGGGGTCCAATGATTCCTCTTTTCTCTAAATTATCTGCAGTGAAAGTCATTTTATGCATGAGAGTCCAGTAGAAGAAGTTGATTTTTGGGAGTCCAGATGGGTCCCAAACATGTTGCCAAAGCTTTGAAGTGTGGATTTGTCGATGTTTCTCTTGTAGAGATGCGAAACCCAACTTTGCTGAGTAATCTCTTGTCTTCCCACAACCCCACTTGTACTTCAACAGAAGATGCACAAGAGCCAGACCATTGAGTTTAGCAAGTAATTGATCGAGTTTGGGGAGCATCCAGTTAGGGGTACATTGGAGGGCCCAATTACTCTAGTTTCCTGTTGTATCCCAAGTGCAGATGCAACAAGATTATGGATTCCTTTTTGAATGAGCCAATTGCGCAGGTTTACGATTTTTGGTGCAAGATTTACAGGTTAGAGGCCCATGATCTTGTCATCCCACAGTCTAATTCTTTTCCCATTTCCTGGTATTCTATAGAGTTTTCCTCTGAAAAACTTCCAGCCTTGGTTGCATAGCTTCCACAACATGGTACCTTTGTGGGAGGCTCCTTCTTCCATATTCCTTATTGAGAGTATGTGTAGATATTTTTTAAATAGGACTTGACTAACAAGGTGTCTTTGATTTGAGAATATTTTCCATAGGACCTTGTCTTCCATTTCCAAATTGGCCAACCCACGATCTCTTACTTGTAGTACACCTTGATATTGGCCTTTTCACTATGTCATAATTTACTATATGAATTTCTTTTTGGTTCCCCTTTCCTCCTTGCCATAGAAAGTTTTGAATTAACTTTGTTGGCTATTCGGTGATCATTTTTGGAGCCAAAAAGAACGAGGCCTGGTGTATAGAAATGGATGAGAGAACTGACTTGACTAGAGTGAGCTTCCCTGCTATGGTGAGCCACTGTCCGCCCCAAGAAGTCATTTTAGCCTTGATTTTGCTGATAATTTCCATCTAATGAGGGGCCTTGCTGGTACCCAAGGTTAAAGGTAGGCCAAGGTACTTGTATTTTTCCCAGGAGACATAGCCGATGAAGCCCAAGGCTTGGGAAATCCTAAGGAAAGTTTGTTGGTCTACTCCCCAACCATGCATTGCACTTGTCCTCGTGTTGACCATTGCTTAGGAGACTCTGCAGAAGCTTTGGATTACTCCATTGAAGGCTCTTTCTATTTTAATGGAGGCTCCCCCCATAAAGACGGAGTCATCAGTGAACAAGGCATGATTGATTGGGGTTGTTCCAGTTATGGCCCTAATGCCAGGAAGAGTCTCCATGAGCTTCTCAACTGTGAGCTTTTTGCTGAGAGAGTCTGCCATCAAAATATATAGGAAAGGGGATAGAGGGCAACCTTGCCTAATCCCCCTTGAAGTTTTGAAGTATTATGTCGGTCTTCCATTCATTATGGGGGTTATCCAAGGTTCTGCAATGCATGCTTTAATTAATTTAACAAATGCAGTATTGAATCCAAAAGTAGAAAGAGCTTGAGAAGGAAAGAGTGCCTTACTCAGTCAAAGGTGTTTGCCATGTCTTGTTTGATGAGCATACCTTTCTCTTTGTGTTGATTGCTAGAGTTGATGATTTCCTACACAAAAATCACATTATCCAAGATATGCCTTCCTTTGACAAATGTATTTGGTTGGTGGAAATAAGTTTCTCCAGTAGAGGATTTATTCTATTTGCCAGTAGCTTGGTGAGCATTTCGTAGGACGCATTACAAAGGAAGATTGGCATGAATCTCTTGAACGCCTTCAGGTTGGCTTCTTTAGGAACCAGAGTTAGGAGGTCGAAGTTGTGCTTCCTCCCACTTTGGCTTTTCAGAGGAAGCCTTTGATCATTCGATACAGATCAGCCTTGATAGTGTCCCAACAGATTATATAGAAGTGAATGGAGAATCCTTCTGATCCTGGGGCTTTGTCTGGTTCCATATTCCAAATTACATTGCTTATTTCGTCTTCAGTGAATGGCTTAAGGAGAGTTGTGTTGTCCTCCTCATTTACCAACCTTGGGATGTGCTTGAGGAAGTCATGAGCTTCCTCACCATCCACTGGACCTTATTCTTTGAACAGCAAATGAAAATGAGAGGTTTCCGCCTCTTTTATCTGAGTTGTTCCTTTGAGCACAGGCTTGTCTGGTGAGGTGATTTCAACAATGTGGTTTCTAGATAGATGGGTTCAGATTTGCTTCTGGAAGAAAGTTGTGTTTTTGTCTCCAGACGCAAGCAAGAGATTGTGAGACTTGAGTCTCAAGTATTCTTCCTCCTCTCTGAAAGTCCGGAGGGTTCTGGTTTGTTGTTATTACTCATTATGGATTTCTGCTCTGGTTATGACTTGCTTCTGAAGCCCCATTTGCAGATCCATCAGCTTATTTGTGCTCCATTTTTTTTTGGTAGTCAGGGAGTCTGAGGGCTTTTTTATCCATTGTTTTAAAGCCACTTTAGTGGATTTTACCTTTTGCTCCCACACATAGTTGGGCGAACCAAGAACATGGATGGACCATGCCTTATTCACTATTTCCAGAAACCCTTCTCTATTTTCCCATAGTGGGTAGAATCAAAAGGGGATTGGCCCTAGGTTTTCTTCTTCTTCTAGCAAGAGGAGGATGGGTTTATTATCTGACTTCCACTTTGGTAGAATTTTCATGGAAATGATCATCTTCTTGGAGAGGAAGGAGCTCTGGAGTAGGAATCTATCTAGCCTAGATGATAGGTGCTCCTCCCCTGTTCTGTTATTTGTCCATGTGTAAAGCCCTTTTTTTGGCTTGAAGTCCAATAAATCCCATTGTTGAATAAGATTTTCCACCAAGGGAAGAATGCGGTCCCTACTACTAGTTCCTCCTCTTTTTTCCTTTGGGTTGAGGATTAGATTGAGGTCTACTGCAATAATTATGTTCTTGAGGGAGTATGCTTCCAAAAATTCAGTCAGTGTTTGCGAGCATTCTTCCTTTTCTGTATAGAGGATAGGTACATAGAGATTAAAGAGATCAAATTTTATCTTACTTGGCAAATGGCGGAGTTCAGTGTAAATCTAGTGTTGTGTCTAGAATGAGCTCTCAAGATGAAACTTGTCTGCCTCCCAGAGTGTGGCTATCCCACCGCATGTTCCTCTAGCACTTACCACTTTTCCAACTTTTGCTTTCCATTCTTCTTTGCTGAGTTCTACAAGGGCTTCACCTTCTATTTTAGTCTCCTGGAGCATGAGGATCTCACGGAGTTCTAATTTCAATAGGTTCTTGATTGCTTTCAGTTTTGATGGATTCCCTAGTCCTCTACAGTTCCAAGGGACTAATTGCATTATTTATTGTTATGCGTTGGGGCAGCACCTCCCTTGGGAGGCCTCGTTCTGGTATTTCTGCCGATAGACATCTCTATAGTGGCTTGACTATCTATCATTTTTTGTCTCTCTACTTCCTCTTCTCTGGCCGCTCAATGAGATTTCCTCCCCTCTCTTTGAGGGCCTCTCATTTGTTTCATCTTTCAAGGATCTTGATGTCTCTGGGGTCTTCTTCCTTGTCATATCTGCATAGGATGGGGAGCTAGAGGCACCTCTTGGGGTTTCAATTTGGGGAGGGGTTGTTTCCTCTTGCCTTTTGCTTTCTTCCATATTGTTAGCCTGTTGTTCAACCTCTTTGTCTACTCAATCTTGAAGTTTTTTTGGTGTGCTAAGTATTTCAAAGAGATTTTTGGGTATGTCTACTCTTGGAGGGGTTGTGCTTCCTTCAGCTTGGGCTTCGAGGGGAGCACCCCTCCTAGTGGACAAGGCTTTCCCTTTGTTCCTATTGTTCTTCTTAGTTGTTCCTAATATCTATACATGAATGCATTGATCTCCTTTCTCTTTCTCGGCTCCATCCTCTGTTTTCTTTTTACAATTCTTGGCAAAGTGCCTATAGCCATGGCAGTGCTGACATTTAAATGGGAATTTTTCATAGTCTAGCACTTGTATGTGTGTCCAGTTAGCCACCGTGAGTTTAATAGCTTCAGGAGACCTTCCTCCATGCCTACTTCGACAAAAAATCTTGCAAAAGAGTATTGATCTCTTCTTTCTGCTTGATCGATGTACTTACCAAGTTTGTTACCTATGGTTTCTAAGGATCTACGGTTCCAGCAGTGCAAAGGTAGATGTGGAAATCTCACCTAGACCTGAATATCTGAGGGCACATCCTGAGTCGGATCGAAGTCTAGTGTCCATTGATTCGAATATAGACCTTGGGGCCCCATGAAGTACGAGTCATTTCTGAATGTGATATTCTAGCTTCTGTTGCTTCAAATACGAATACAAAGAATCCTTTGCCAACGAAATGGATTTTTATTACTTCCTTGACCGATGGTCGTTAGTTCCTTTGCACCCAGGCTTCTAAAACTTTAGGCGAGGGCCATAGGCCTGTGAACTGTCCAATACCCCCTCATTTTGCTAGGTTTAATGCCACTTTGCAGGGTTCTTCAGTTGACAGAGAAACTGTGGGGATGAATTCCTTTTTTTAACAAACTTTTGTTGGTTTTTATATGTTGGCCATCTATTGCATGCCGCAACCAGATCCTGGAATGAAGGTAGCTCAGGTGGAAAGGGAGGGTCCATTTCGTGGCCCCCTCCCGGGGCCATGGATCTGTAATTGCGCAATGTCTCTAGGTTGATTGTAGCTCCTTACACGGTCCCCTTGGATTTCTCCTAATATTTCAATCCGTTGAGTTTTTAATCCCTTAGGAAATGAATCTTTCACGATACCCATGTTTACTTATTTCTAACATTCACCTTTTCTATCCACTTAAGATTATCTGAAACAATGAAAGACAAAATGCATCAAACTTATTAATATCACTGATTAAGAAAATATGTAACTAAAATTTAATAATATGAATAAAAAAAACTCAAAGATGAAGTCCGATTTAAAGAATGAGATATTGGATATTAAAAGTAGGCTTCATATCATCTCACATACCAAGAAATTTATGTCAACCACTATTACTTTCAGATTCAAATTTATTAAAAAATAAAGGTATTTAGATTAATCTTTCTACTTGATAAAAAAAAATCAACCCCTTAACTGGATTAAGGGTAATTTTCATAATCACTATCAACGAACCTATTAACTGCTATTATCCAACTTGTTAATTTCTATCATCCAATAAAATGACGAGAATGAAAAAAATAGATTTTAAATTTTTGTAATTTATTAAATATAAAATTTACCCTTCTTTATAGCTTTTTAATACCAAAGTTACATTTTCTAATGAGAAAAATGCTACTCTTATAATTGAAAATTTTTTAAATATAGAATTTCCCCAACATTTAAAAAAATATCAATTATTGTTTTATAAAATTTTCTAATATAGAATTTTTTGAGAAACCAAAAATTATAAAGTAGAGTTTGGTGAATGTCCTAGCTGAATGAATGTTTCCATGTTTATATTCTATACTGGTTGGTTGATGATAAGATTTTCTGGAGCGTTGTGTCTTCTACCGAGCCTTGTGGCTCAGAATCACATGGGATGGTTCGTAGTCTAGCTGGATAAATGATCAGAGCTCGAGAAGTCTGTCAACATGAATTATTTTCAAGTTTTAGATGTTTTTCAACATAAATTATTTTCATAAACCAAAATTTCCATACTGTATTAAAATTATTGTATTATAACCTGAACCGAATTGGATTTTTGAATTTTGTCAATGAGTACAACCAAATTTAGTAACTATGGCCTAAATAATAGGTCTTGCAACAAGCTAACCTTAAGTTAGCATACAAGTACACCTACCCTCCCCATACCTATTCAAGTAGTCCATTCTATAGAGCTAGAGACATCATGTGGTACTACATATGCGTGAATGACAGGTCTTATGAAAACATTGTGAATATATGATTAGGATTTACTACTTAGACCTAAAACCATTTGGGTAGTCCATTCTACAACTAAAGACATCATGTGTTACTACATACAAGTGAATGAGAGGTCTTATGAAAACCTAGTGAATATATGATTAGGATTTACCACTTGGACCTAAAATCATTTGGGTATTCACACACCACTATAAGCCTTTATCAAAAGTGGGCTCCTTCACCAGACCTCAACACCATTGATTTCATGGATTTTCTGGTCCTCCCAACAATGCAAGCTCTCTTTCGCTATATCTCCAACCCATGTTGATCGATACCTTGATCTCGCCTTCCAACACCATTTGCACTATCTAGATCCACACATTCTCTCATAGACCCATCCTAACTACCACGAAACCACTTTCTTCAACTCTTGCTTTCTTAGCTGCAACATCCTCGAAACTGGAAGGACTCTATTGAACTTACAAAAAACACAAACTTCTTGATGTACTCCTTCGGTGACAAATAACAAGTTTAGCTAACAAAAAAAACGCAACCTTCTCAATGTACCACTTTGATGGAAAATAACAAGTTTAACTTATAAAAAACACAACCTTCTTGATTTCAAATAACAAGTTCTCAAGAAAGAGTTCACTTTAACATGTCACCCACTATTATTACCACAAGATCAAACAAATCCACACAATTTCTCAACCATAGTTTTGATATAAATTGTTAGAAAGTAAAAAAATAATGTGAGAGAAATAATCAAGTATAAAATAAACACATATATAAACATGATACTTTTAAATTAAAAATCTTTATGAGAAAATTAATTAAAAATAATAAATATACCTTCTTAATCTAAAAACAAATTTACAATAAAAAACTTTATGCCTTTAAATAAACCACATTACAAAAAATACAATGAAAAACGATAAATTCATCTTGTTTACAGAAAAATTTCAGCAAAATCACATACAAAATCATTTGTCGACGCGTTTCGAACCAGCCAGTGTGGTTCATCATCAGGAAAAGTTGAAGATCCGATCTAAGCGATGCAATAAATAGGGACAGGAGGCCATTCCAACAGCTAGGAAAACGGTTACCAGACCTCTAACAGCTAGGTTTGACTAGGCCCCCGGGGAAGGACCTAAATTTATTTAACTATTATTTTTATCCGTTTATTTAATAATATATTAATTTACAATGTCCTTATAAAATTCATTATTTATTTAAATATTTATATTATCAAGACCTAATTAATATTTATTAATAATTTAATTCTAACAAAAGTTATTAATAAAATACGATATTTACCTATATGGGATGAGAATAAAAGGTAAATATTTCCATCCCATTAAACCCATATACAATAAATTAATAATAAAATATACATATATTAAATATCTCGGCCTAATAATGTAAATATCATTATTATAATACCATTACCCTTATATAATACCAATTTACCTATTTACATAATAGAAATCTAATGGTTAATATTCCTATTCTTGTTACTTTTAGAACCTAATTCAAATATTATTATATGAAAATATTAAGATATAACCTATGCAAACACCTTTTTTTAATCCTATTTACCTAATATATTATTAATATTTACCATTTTACTTATTAGATTAAGATGGTAAATATTCTTTTGAAACATTACGAGCTTTTTTTATTTTATGTACTTTGATTTCTTAATATTATGATAGTGGTGATTAATGGATCCTAGTTAAATAAATAAATAATTAAAATTCGAACGTTTACCCAATAAAGTGGTAGTTACTAATTTAGCTAAAAAAAAAATTACATATTAAGGTAATATATATGAATATGATTTAACAAGATTAAGGTATAGAAATCAAATAAAAAATATAATTGAATTAAGCCCTAGAATTAAAAATAATAATGGGTTTATAATAAGGAGAGTAACCATTACATTCTCAAGATTTAAAGGAAGTGTAATTAGTAATAATATTATTAATTTATAAGGGAATGGTGAATAATTATATTAATATTGTAATAATTAGTAGTTAATTACGCCATAAGGCGTTTCCCTTTGAAATGAATTGCCCTAGCTGCTGAGGTGTCATATTGTCGACCATGGATTTGTGGTGTTAGACGATTGAATGAAGTGTGATCATTGATCATGCAACTCAACCATTAATGAGGAAGCGAAACTGAAAGGTTAATAAGGAAGCATGACTGACACACCGCTAGCAAGCCATTCGTTTAGCAGCTCATATGTGCTTGGATCGCTCTGCCTGGACTCGACCTCTGGTTTTGCTGTCAATCTTGATGTTGGTAGGGTGTGTAGATATAGAGAATACATCGTGCATATCATCCAGTTGTTCAAATGATGGTCGGTCTCAAACCGTCCCGACTGACAAACAGAAGCACAAAATGATTGAAAACCAGAGGCGTAGTGACATGAATGCCCTTTTATCAATTCTGAAGTCCTTGCTTCCCCATGAAAATCTTTGGGTAGGTTTTGTCTTTGATCGATAACAAGGGTTTTACTGCATTAAAGAGATTATTTGTACTCACTAGGGTTTTAATTTAATGGAAGCTTCATCTCCTGTAGGGAAAATGATCAGTGGAAGACCAAGTGCAGGAATCTGTGAATTACATTCACCATCTACAGGGAAAAATCGAAGATCTTCAAAAAGAAAGAGAAAAGATGAAGGCTAATTCTGAAAAATTCCAAATGTTTCATTACAGGGCCTGCAATTTTCTGGTAACGAGAAGTTTTGCATTAAATCCCCGGCGATTCGAGAATCAGACCAACGTTTCCCTTCAATAAATATAAAATCTATGGGTTCATCAGTTCAGGTCTGGACGAACACGTTTGAACATCAGATTCTGTACTTTTTTCTTCTGCTCGCTTTGGAAGATGTTGGGCTTGAAGTTGTGTCCACTACTTCTTCTACCATTAGCAACAGAATCTATCATACCATACATACCAAGGTAAGATCCTGTAATACTCGAGCGATAACATTTTCCTTGCCTGTGCTATCAGTCAAAATATTACCATATTTTTATATGACTTTTCCCCAATATTGCAGGTGTCTGATCTCAATATCTTTAATCTTGACATGCTATACCTGAAGCTTTGGCACTTGATAAGGACTAATGACCCACAAGATCAGGGTTCACAGACAGTTGATGAAGAAGCCGAATGTTTTGTGCTGCACTCGTGAATTTTGTTTTAAGATTAGGCAAGCTTAGTGACTGAATACCAGATTTCTTTGAAATTCATTGAATGATACTGGTGTTACAACTTCCTAAATACTATTTGGCTACGCTAACTGATGCATGGACTGAGTTTTGTATGCATAGTTCTTTCAGTTATAAGTAAAAGGAGAATGTTTTGTCTAAAACTGTATCAAATCGAGAAAATAGTCTGCAAGCCCAGGTTATGGTTCAATTCTGGACAGAATTATGTACACTAGAGAGTTGCTTAAGTACGATTTCTTCTATTAAAAAAATACAAAGTTTATAATACATAAGAGAATTCATTAAGAGGGCGATTTTTTTTATTTTTATTTTTCTTAAGATATAATTTTTATTACTTTTAGGTTTGGGAAAAAATAACATTATAGTTGTTTGTATAATATTATATTGAAAGAGTGAAAATTTTATCTTCTTATATAATTGGGGATTAAAATAATGTGAGTAGATTTAATGTTCAAATCCTCTGTTATGACTTGAGAGGAGGATAAGTCCTAGATCCACAAAGGTTTACTAGTAGTTAAGTGTCACTCTAGGGCTAGCGAAATCACCGACCCCCAACCTAACGCAAACTTGACCAAAAAATGAACAGATTTTGCTCTTTGATTTCCCAGTATCAAAATTCGGGAAAACTCTTCAAAAGCTCTGGAATTCTCTATAATTTAAAACGAAGCGCCATTGTAATTGACAAGGGGGCAGAAGACTTAATTATCCAGGTTTTCT
Source organism: Pinus taeda (assembly GCA_000404065.3). Lineage (NCBI taxonomy): Eukaryota > Viridiplantae > Streptophyta > Pinopsida > Pinales > Pinaceae > Pinus > Pinus taeda. Next base: position 68,764 of record APFE030816442.1, read on the forward strand.
CTATTGTTTTTATAAATTATGGTTTTAACAATCGTATCATTTCTATGCGTAAATATGTCAAAGTTCTCACAATAATAAATTATCTCATGTATTTAGTAATTTCTTTATCATATAATTAAATGTGAATAAATCTTAAATATATTTTTAATAAAAATATTACCATGTTAAAATCTCGAATGTGTAGTTCCAAAGATTTGATCTCCTGAACTACAATAAATCCTGTGTGAAATGAATCTAAACTAATGTAATGACTTTCGCCCGAAACCAGCCTAGCCTAGGCTGCTGATTAAATTCATTTTGGAGTCCCATGTTGCGTCC
>APFE030816449.1:0-23260 GCA_000404065.3 Pinus taeda
CCATAGTAATAAATAAAGTGGTTAACCCATGTCATGTAAGGGACCACAAGTAGTTAATAATAATGTAAGGGGCCCATTGTATTAGTTGATGGTATGAGGAAACCATGGTAATGATGCATGGTATTGTATGTATGAGGCCTATATAGAGGCTAGAGACTCCACATGGAGGGATATGAAGAGAAGTATTCTTGTATGAATGAGTTGTGGAGTATTCTCCTTCCTTAAGGAGTGAATGTATGGTGTTGCCCTACCTTAAGGGTTTGATAATAAAGAATCATTTCTATCTTATTTCTTGGCTTTATTTATATTTTCATATATTTCTAGGCTAGATCTACAACATTGTGATTGCAGAAAATGATCTGAAAATGGACCTAGAGAAAATTGCAGCTATCATTAGGTGGCCATCCCTGAAAAGTCTGTTCGAAGTTCATAGTTTTCATTGGTTTGCAAGTTTCTATCAAACGTTTTAGTGAGATCTATGCAACTATGTTGGACATAATCAAAAAGGCAAGTCAGCCTTTCTGTTGGATTGAAGCGGCAGACAAAAGCTTCTAGGTATTGAAGAAGAAGATCACTGAAAGGCCAATCTTGAGATTGCCTAATTTTAACAAAAATTTTCAAGTTCGTTGTGATGCCAGTGGTACAGCCATTGGGGCTGTACTCAGGGAGGAAGACAAACCCGCTGCTTATTTCAGTGAAAAAATGAATGAAAGAAGGCAAAAGTACTCAGCTTATGACAAGGAGTTCTATGCTATCATCCAAGCATTGAAGCATTGGAGACACTATCTGCTAGGTGATGAATTTGTTTTGTTTTCTGATAATTTTGCATTGCAGTACATGATGAAACAGTATAAACAAAACCACAAGCATGCAAAGTGGGTTAAGTACTTCCAGAGCTTCACATTTGTATTGAAGCATATTAGTCGATAGGGCAACAAGGTAGTAGATGCATTGAACAGGAGAGATTTTCTCCTGCAAGAGAGCACGATACAGGTGTTGGGTTTTGAACACCTGAAAGACTTGTATCAGACAGATGTGGATTTCAAGGAGGCTTATGTAGCCTGCCAGAACCCTTTGTTGAGGAATAATAGTCCATGATTGGACTATAACTTACAGAAGAAATTGTTATTTAAAGGAGGACATCTATGTATTCCTGATTGTTCGATGAGGGAGAACATCACCTTGGAGAAGCACAACAGAGGTCTAGCCATACATTTCAACATTGAAAAAACCTTGGATCAAATTAGTCACTTTTATTACTAGCTGAAGATGAGAAGAGATGTGCAGCGATTTGTAACTAGGTGTAAAGTGTGTCAGTTGGCGAAAAGAGACAACGAGAATATGGGGCTCTACACACCATTTCCTATTCCAAGTAGACCATCGGACTCAGTCAGCTTGGACTTTGTCTTAGGTCTATCGAGAACGCAACGAGGTTATGATTCCATTATGGTAGTAGTGGATCAGTTTTCTAAAATGGCATATTTCATTCCATGTAAAAAAACTAGTGATGCCACTCACGTAGCACACTTGTTTTCACAGAGATTGTCAGGCTGTAGGGTTTGCCTAAGTCTATTGTTTCTGATTGGGATGTGAAATTCACAGGAAATTTTTAGCGCACCCTATGGAAGAAGTTGGACACAGTTAAATTTTAGTTCTGCTTATCACCCATAGACTGATGGATAGACTGAAGTGGTAAACATGAGCTTGGGAAACTTGCTATGAAGCTTGATTGGAGAAAATTCATGGATGTGGGGTCGTGTACTTGCCCAGGTACAGTTCACTTATAATGATTCACTGAATTGAAGTACAGGGCACAGTCCTTTTTAGATCTTGTATAACGTGCATCCTCACAGAGTGCACAAGCTATGAGATCTTGGACACCTAGAGAGAAGGAGTGCTAACGGGGAGGACTTTGCCAAAGTAATGAGTGACTTACATGAGTAGGTAAAGTTGAAATTGTAGGACAGTTAAAAGTATAAACAATAGGCAGATCTGGAATGATGAGAGGTATAATTTAATGTGGGGGATGAAGTCCTCACACATTTACGCAGAGAAACATTCCCAGAAGGTTAGTATAATAAGTTGAAGTTTAAAAAAATTGGTCCTCGTAAAATCTTATGCAAATTCTTTGCAAATGCCTATGAACTACAACTACCTCCAAGAATCGGCATATCACCTATTTTCAACGTGGAAGAACTGTTTCCATACATTGCCAACCCCAAAGACGACAATTTGACATGGCCAGATTGGGATACCCAGACAGTAGGAGGTACTTGGATGAGACAAATCCCTTCAGCTCAGCCCCTTGAGATTGATAGAATCCTCAATACACAGGTAGTTAGGTGAACTCATAGGAAAGAATACCTACAGTACTTGGTCAAATGGAAAAATCGCCATATTGAAGACAGTACATGGCTTGATGCAGATCATATACATCGCGCAGGGTATTCAGTTGAGGAGCTTATGGACAGGATAGGATTTTCAGTTGAGGACCTCATGGATGGGAGCCATGATTTTTCACCTACCCCGAGATCCTGATGCAGCAGCATCTAGCTCAAGTAGGGCATGGTTGTTAATTGTCTCATGCCAGTAGTTGACTTTTTTATTATTTTCAATTAATGGTTGTTTCAACAAGTGTTTAGGGTTTATTAATCACTTTCTTTTATTTTCATTTTATTTTATTCTTAAGCTTGTTTTTAGTTTTTACATCAAGAAAATGACAGTTACTTAAAACTACAAAATGTAACTACTAGGCAGTTTGCTAACTGTACACAACATGTAAAAGAAAAAACACATCAATGTAATGGGAGAGAATCATCATAGATTGAGAAGAAAATAATAGAAAAAGAATAGTATTTTTAACAGAGAAATATATCTAGTTTCCTACAGTTAAAGAATCTCCTAAAAACCCATTGGAAATTGTTCATTCTCTTTATAAGTAAATAACCACGAAAGATTGTTCATTCTCTTTACAAGCAAATAATTACATATTCATGATTGAAGTTACATAGCAAGCAGAGCGTTCGAGTGCATAACTAGGCAAGACCACAAAGACGAAGTAAAACTTGACCAAGAAAAGCTATAGGTAATAAACTGTTTCATTGTCATTTAATAACTTGCACTGTGAACAAACAAAAAAGGAGTTATATATATATATATATGCAAATAACAGTAAAAACCCTTTGTTCAAGAAGTGGAATAGAACCAAAAGTCCGACAGTCGATATACATGCCTGAAGGCCACAATAGTTACAAGAATACATATATTTAGTTACAAAAGCCGCTACAGGCTCAGAGCCATAATCAGACAGACCATAAGTCTCTTGAGCAAAGAACAAAGAATAAACTATAAACACATATCCGCAAAAGAACCAGGGAATGACACTACCTGATTTTTGGTGCAAGAGGCCAAATTTGGGCACATGAAACTCCGCAACAAAACTGCGAGCAACCACCTGCAATCACCCGCAGGCGAATGTCAGTGACAACAAAGTGTAAAGAAGCATAAACTGAATGAACAAGCTATGAAAGGATTGACTTACCAGAGGAGCGAACCAACCGAGGGATTGCATTGCAAAGGTCACAGCTAAGGAGTTGCCCACTGAGACAAGGAGCAAGAATGTCAATGTTTGTAGAAGAATGAGAGAGGAATAACCAACAAGGAGGGAGAACCTACCTATCAAACTAGTGTCGAGAACGAGTCAGAGAGCCGAGCCGCCCCATAGCCACCACCTGCAAACAGGACAAACAGGGATTCAGATGAAAGATGACTGCATAAAACAAGCAACCAAAGGACTAATGCAACAACTGAAACATCAAAAAAAATTACAAAGAGTGGACTGCGAGAGCCTTCCAAGTCTCAAACCAGGGTTTCATAAAACCCATAGCGATTTCTGCTGACAGAACAGAGCAAACCTAGAGGAGTTGAGATGTTGAGCTAGAAGCAGAGCAAGTGTTCCACTTGCATACCCAAAACCTGCCATACAATACAAAAACGAGTATGGGGAAATGAAACTGACAAAGCCAACCTTCAACCGTCAATAGCCAACAACAAATATACAATCCCTCAGCTAGGATGGAGAAGAGACCCAGACCGACAGAAGGAAACCTAGAAATGAGGCAAGTTAGTGTTTCGACCAATTGAAAGAGTGGAAGGGGAAGAGAGAATGAGGATAAAATACTTGTCCTCATCACACAAGACCACGGCAATCATACCATACAACAACCGTAGAGTAAAATCATATAATCAAAAACTCAATCAACTAAGGTTGTACTTATAAGGTTCCACTTTATTTCAAGCCCTATTGATTTGGTTAATCATTAATTACAGTGTGTCAACACTTTATCCGAGGGCTGGAGGCTAGGCCCGTCAAAAGGATTTAGTGTAGTAAGGTGTCCATATTAAACAGTTAAATGGCTGCTAAAGATCAAATTGGACAACTGTAGAAGTTGTCATATTGGTGCCCTAAGCATGGTGCATGAGATGGACATTCTTAGTGTGAATTATGCAAGTAAGAAAAAATCCCTTCACTTAAGCTATAAATGACTTATAATCCTAAAAACAAAAAATAGTTTATTCTAAAAATACCCTCAACACAATAAATCTTGAAAACACAAAAATAAAATAAAAATGCAATTTTCCATTTAATCAATTATTAATTAATATCTATAATTAATAACAACTTACTATACATCCATCATGAGAGCAAACATTCACAAGTTTTTCAATGAATTTATATTTTGAAATTTCCAAGACAGAATTAAAATTTAAAGAATTTCTATTTTGAGATTTTGAAAACAAAAAGTAAACTATTTAATAAATATGATAAATCTAATATATCTTTTTTATTTATTATACTCACAAATAATTTATATCTAGAATATGTTTAATGATTAATGGTACATGTCCTCATGGAATATCATATGTTTAAATATACGGAGATAAATACTTTAAAAAATACAAAAGAATTCAAGCACCAATTAATTTCTTTCTTTTTATCTTATTAAACTTGAACAAATACATAGCCTGCCTTATCCCTACATACAGTAAAAATCCTACTCATACATCCTGATGCACTGTTACACATGCACACCGTGGGGTTGTTTACACTCAGCATCATACCAGTCCACCGCCTATCCGTTGAAGAATATAGGCGGGCTAATCGTAACTCTTTATACTGCACAACTCGTCAATCATATTACTACTTTTTGGCAGCCTACCGTTCGTCAATCATATTTAGAATTTTTCCGAAGTACTTGAAAGAGACTTCGCAAGCAAGCAAGCAAAAATTTAAGATTATGATGCTTCATGGAACTGACGACACTAATCTGACTCACCAGCTTCCTAAAGTACTTGAATATTCTGTTATTGGTCAAAAGTTTTTTCTCCTTCGATGCTAGAAACATATAATGTGTATAAGTTTTGTGACTGCCTTCTCATACGTTGATATTGGCCATAAACTAAGAAGTTAAGCTTTTGCGAATAGTGAAAAGCCGGTGGAAATTTTGAACTTTTCCTTGTCTAAAGTAGACTCTTTATTTCTGTGTAGTCATTCCGGATCCTGTTTGTCACGAATAAGTATTACTTCCCTCAAATTGTCAAAGCTTCTCCTTGGCTTTGGCCGCCAACGTGTGCAATGAGAATGAGAATGAGAATCTGAATATGATTTAAAGTAGGTGGTCGATTCATCTCATTTATAAATGAACTTTTGTTTGCATTTTTTAAAGTAGGTTTGGCTTCGGGGATATTCGAATGAGTTTTCTTTGTTATGGAGTTTTCGCGTCGTCTGTCTATAGTGCGTGGGTGGGTCCTTCCTACATGTCTTCTCGATCACAGGCTTTCAGAAATGGAGCTGAATATACTTACGGACCGGCCACAAAGCTATCTTCAATATAATTCCTTGGCCTTTTGGGTCCTTCCTACATGTCTTCTCGATCACAGGCTTTCAGAAATGGAGCTGAATATACTTACGGACCGGCCACAAAGCTATCTACAATATAATTCCTTGGCCTTTTCCCCTCATATATTTCTGCATGATGCAGAACTTGCCTGTCATCTATTTTTCGTCTCCACCTCCCAACGTTGCCCAATTAATTCTATGTTGAATAGTTTGAAAAATATACAAATGAAAGAAAATATGTGTACGTAGGAATCCATGGAGTACCATTACCTTGTTGAATAGTTTGAAAAATATACAAATCAAAGAAAATATGTGTACATGGGAATCCATGGAGTACCATTACCTTGTTCACAATAATCATATTCAGAATTGGTTTTTATTAGGGGCATAAAAAGTTATGTAAGTGAATAGATTGGTATGTGTGAATTAATTATAGTAATTTATAATTTTTATAAAAATAATTTTATTATTTAATATTTTTAAATAAGTTTATTTTTAAGTTTATGATAAAAATATTGTTTTATAAAATTAAAGTTTTTTTAACAGGTATGTGTTGAATGAATGAGTAAGGAGGATCAATTCATGTTATGAATATTTAAATATAAAAGAGAATGAGAAAATTATATTACTAATTATATATAGGAAAATAAAAGAAATATACACTATTTATCTAAATAATGAAATCAAGTTATGATGATTTTGGTTCTCGTTAAGGTAAGGAGAGCTGGTACATGTGTTACATGTGATAAACTCTTTTTTTAATCCTACAATTTTGTAATGAACAAAACATAATTTATATAAAATCACAAAAAATTGTTATATATATATAATATATATTATATAAAATAAATATAATTACATTTCTCTTCTCATAGATTGAGGACACATCTGGGCCTTATTTTCCTACAAAGTGACAAGATACTTTTTGTCACTTTCATCCACCCCAATTACTATATTTCCCAATTACTAGAGATTACATATAGACAAGCTTTCCATAGTGGTATTAACAAAACAAAAAAACAATAGAGTATATTTTTAAAACATCACCTATTTTATTTCTGGTGTAACCGAGCCACACTGGCCCGTTGTTCCACATGACCGCAAGGTATGACGTGCTCACTAATGCTAAATGGTTATGTCTATGTGGAGATCGTCTGTGGATATTTTCGCTGTTGATTGCAGTTGTGAGTTAATATCGCTTTTAATGATCACCCTTATGCCTCGGGCTTGGTTCCCGCCTCACTCTTAGTCCCTATCATTTGGTCTTTTGGCTATTATGGATTGTTCTACCGCTGGAGGGTTCGGTGAGGGTTTCTGTCGAGTAGTCGCTGCTTTGTTAACTATGGTGTTTTCCGGTGTGTCTCTGGTAAAGATTGTGAACGTCCGTTACTCCACTCGGCTCGGCTGTAAACTCATCGACGTTCTTACCCGATGTTCTAGCACTGCTCTGGCTCTATGGTGCTTCTTTGACTTTGTTTCCTCTGGTGAGTTCCTGGTTGCTATGATTTCGACTGTAACTATATTGTTAAATTTTCGGCTTGTGAGGGAATTGCCTCAGGTTATTGCTCTTTCTACTCGGGTGTAACCCACTTGTATCTTCCGATGCTTGTTAATCTCTGTCTCATGAATCTAATGGTTGTTTTGGACTCAGGGGAAACTTCGGTGGTCGTTCGACGGCTTGAATAGGTAATGATACCCTTCCATGCTTCAAATTATCCTTCTTCTGGAATCGTTGTTTACCAATGTCGCTCCTTTGGCCTGCAGCCTTACAAGTTCATATGCGATGGTTCTACTTCTCAAACTTGGCTCTGTCTGCTCAGGTAAGCTATAACAATCCTTCTGGCTTGTATAGGTTTATTTTTCCCCGGCTTATTTTCTTGTGACACACATGTATATTAACCTTCAGGGTTTTCTGCTACAGGTCTGTGATTTCGACTTGAGTATGTGGCTCTCCATTTCCTATTCCACAGGAAGGAACTTATCGGTAGGCCCTGAGTCTTCAAGCTCATGTTATATTAATTGTCCTGTAGGTTAGAGGCTATGGCTTATCGTAGTTGTCTTTAGTTGAAGCTCATCTGTGGTTTGCCTCTGCCGATAGCTGTACTGGGTTGTTTACATGGCCGTTGGGTAGAAAGAATATTTATGTTTATATGAAAACCCTTCTTAAGGGTTTCACCCTTAATGTCAGTTACAGTCACGCACTTGATTTATTTATTCTATGGAAATAAGAAACTGCGATGTATATGTTTCGTTTGACAATATAATTGATAGATTCTTTTTTAGCAGATGATACTCGATTCACAATGAACACGAAAAATGTGTAATGAAAGTACCTCTGTGTTTGGTCGTCTTCTATGTATTGTTGCCTGCTGTGTCTTGTAGTCTTGTTCTATTCTCGGGCCATCTTTCCCTTTTTGTTATTCACTATACGGTGTGCGAATGTTCGTCCAGGTTGGAAACAAGCTGTCTGTCTATCAACAATGGGACGACGCTATCCATGATCTTTCTCAGTTTATCATTTATCAAATTGTTAAAAAAACATTCATTAAGCTATAGTAATGAACAATAAACAATATTTTCAGATGGACAATGGCAGTAGAGGTCTGTCTTTGTAATGTTTTTTTTTTTTTTTTTCTTGAATTCGAATTTGCGGAAACCTCCCTTTGTATTACATCTCTGTTTTTATATCTCTCTGTTACGGTTGATTTGCAGTTAATTAAAACTTCCATAGGGTTCAGTTAAACGAACTTATTATGGTTAATAACTACTACTTGTTTGATTCTACAGAACTTGTATAAGCAGTTTGTCATCTCTCCCCTAAATTAACAAACCATTTCCTATTTACTCTTCAACCCATAGTAATTCTAAATGTCTAACTAATTGTAACCTAACACATCGATTCTGTCAGTAAACAAAATTAATTAAAAGAAACGACCTGATGACTCTAGAAAAAAAACAATCCAGATGACCAACAACTTTCAAACTTGGCTGAGACTTCACCCGTTCATCGTGAGCTGGATGCTCCTGCGTCAGGCTCCCGAGGGAAAAAGAGATCATGGCTCCGGCTCATGAGCTTCTCGACCGAAGTTCCTGTTTGAGCAATCTGCCTGGCATCAAGCCACGAACTGTCCTCAATTAGACGGTTCTTCCACTTGACCAGGGAGTGCATGTAGTCCTTCCGCCGAGTCCGTCTAACTACCTGAGTTTCGAGGATTCTTTCGATCTCGGGAGGTTGAACGTAAGGCATCTGTCTCTTCCAAGCTTCTCCATCTTCTTGGGTACTCCATGTAGACTGTCTGAGTGCATCTTCCTCCTTTTCCTTTCGGTCAGCCATGTACGGGAATAGATCTGCTACGTTAAAGATAGGTGAAATGCCTATGCCAGGTGGTAATTGTATCTCGTAGGCATTAGCTGAAAACTTTCGCAGGACTTTGCAAGGCCCTATCTTTTTATACTTCAGTTTATTGTACGTACCCCTAGGGAAACATTCCTTGCGTAAATGTGCGAGGACTTTGTCCCCCACTTCAAACTGCACTTCCTTCCTCGTTAGATCTGCATGTTGTTTGTACTTTAAGATACTGTCCTGTAACTTTTTTTCACCTGTTCGTGTAAGTTTCTCATCGCATTAGCGAAATCTTCTCCATCCGCACTCCATCGTTCATGCAATCCAAGATCCCGAAGTTCATGCACTTCGCTTGGATGCATGCCATACAGAATCTGGAAGGGACTAAAACCTGGGACTAAAACCTGTGCTGCAGTTAGGTGAGTTGTTGTAAGCGAACTCTGCCTGCGCTAGCACCCAGTCCCACATCTGTGAATTCTCTCCAACTAGGCTATGTAACAGGTTTCCCAGACTTCTGTTTACAACTTCAGTCTGCCCGTCGGTTTGCGGGTGATATGCAGAACTGTAGCTTAGTTGTGTGTCCATTTTCTTCCATAACGTATGCCAAAAGTGTCCTGTTAATTTCACGTCTCTATCCAAAAGGATGGATTTGGGTAGTCCATGTAACCTGATAATTTTATTGAAAAACAAGTGGGCCACGTGGGTGGTGTCACTGGTTTTCCGGCAAGGTATAAAATGTGCCATTTTTGAGAATATGTCCACCGCTACCATTACTGAATCATATCCTTGCCGTGTCTTCGACAGACCTAAGACAAAATCCAAACTAACAGAATCCCACAGCCTGCTTGGGACAGGTAATGGTGCATACAGTCCTGTGTTCTGGCTGTGCCCCTTTGCCAATTGGCACACCTTGCATTTGGTCACAAAATGTTGTACATCTCGTCACATTTTTGGACAAAAATAAAAGTGGTTAAGCCTCGAGGGTCTTATCCATGCCGAAGTGTTCGACCAATCCTCTACTATGTTTCTCGCGAATACTATTCTCCCTCATCGAGCAGTCAGGTATGCACAATTGTCCTCCTTTAAACAACAACTTTTCCTGTAAATTGTAGTCCAACCAAGGACTGTTGCTCCTCACCAAAGGGTTCTGGCACGCCTCATAGGCTTCTATGAAATCTGTGTCTGTTTGGTATAGATCCCATAAGTGCTCAAAACCCAGCGCCTGTATATTGCTTTCCTGCAGAAGTAAAGCCTTTCTACTCAACGCGCCTGCCACCTTATTTGCCTGCCCACTAACGTGCTTCAATATGAAATTAAAACTCTACAAATAATCTACCCATTTGGCATGTTTGTGGTTGAGTTTCTGCTGCTGCATTACATATTATAGTGCTGAATTATCTGAAAATAGCACAAATTCGTTCCCCAATAAATAATGCCTCCAGTGTTTTAATGCCTGTACAATAGAATAAAACTCTTTATCATATGATGAGTATTTCTGCCTACTCTCGTTCAGCTTCTCGCTAAAGAATGCCACAGGCTTGTCCTCCTGATTGAGTATAGCCTCGATTACTGTCCCGCTAGCATCACAACGTACCTGAAACAATTTCTGGAAGTCTGGTAGCCTCAGGATCGGCCTCTCAGTAATCTTCCTCTTCAATAACTGGAAACTTTTCTCTGCTTCTTCTATCCACTGAAAAGGTTGGCTAGCCTTTTTGATGGTATCTAACATGGGCGTACAAATTCTGCTGAAGTTTTTAACAAACTTCCTATAAAAACTTACGAATCCATGAAAACTACGTACCTCAAATAGATTTTTCGGAGACAGCCAATTTACTATCGCCGCTACCTTCTCCGAATCCATCTTCAGTTCATTTTCCACTACCACAAACCCCAAATAAATTAATTCCTTCTCCAGAAAAGTACATTTCTTCAAGTTTATCAGTAGCTTGTTCTGCAATAATTTCTCCAACACCTTACGCACATGTTGAAGGTGTTCTTCTTTCGTTCTATTGAAAATAAGGATGTCATCCAAATAAACTATCACAAATATCCCGATATACTCCTTCAGCATCTCATTCATTAGTATCATGAATGTACTGGGCGCATTACTCAGCCCAAATGGCATGACTAGCCATTCATACAGCCCTTCATTTGTCTTAAAGGTCATCTTCCACTCGTCCCCCTCTCGTATCCGAATCTCATGGTAGCAGCTTTTCAAATCTATTTTAGAGAAATAAGCTACCCTGTTTAAACAGTCCATCATATCATCCATTCACGGTAACGGAAATCTGTACTGGATGGTGATTTTATTAATGGCTCTTGAGTTGGTGTACATCCACCATTCCCCTCCCTTCTTGGGAGTGAGGACTATTGGCACAGCACAAGGGCTCAAGCTCTCCCTTATCAAACCCTTGTCCAATAGTTCTTGCACCTGTTTCCTAATTTCTTCATTATCCTTGGGGCTCATTCGGTAGGCTGCTTTATTCGGAAAACTCGCTCCGGGTATGAAATCAATGTGGTTAATAATGCTCCGCTTGGGGGGAAACTTGTCTGGCAAGTCATCTACAACTATGTCTGCAAATTCTTCTGACATTCGCTGAATCTCTATAGGCAAGTCTGATATTTCCGTGTGTAACAGAACTATCCTTGCTTTCTTGACCACCGCATAACCTATTTCACTGTCCTCTACCTATTTTAAAAACTGTTTTCCACTCACTAGCAATGCTCTGGTTTCACTTGTCTCAGCTGCTCCTTTCTCTTCTTTGATAGGCACAAGTGTATGCCTGATTACGTCCTTCTCGAATTTATAACAATTCATCACTCCATCGTGTGTCACCTTCCTATCATATTGCCACAATCTATCTAATAATATGTGGCATACATCCATTGGCATGATGTCGCAAACAATTTTGTCCTTATATCTGCCTATCTGAAACTTGACCTCGCTTTTTTCATCCACCAACAATTGGTGGTCCTTTTGTAGCCATGAAACTCTATACGGATTGGGATGCTTTAAGCATTTCAAATCCAGTTTTTCAACCATTTCTGTGGATACCAAATTGTTGGTACTTCCGTTGTCAATTATTAATCTACAACACTTACCTCGTGATTTGTAAATTGTCCTGAACAGAGCTTTCCGCTGTGTCTATTCGATACTTTCATTGATTAGTTTCAATAGCACCTTATGCAGCACCAAAGCTTCTCCCGTCTCTGGAGCATTCTCCGCCTCTTGAGGGAGTGCTGTTGTTTCCTTCGGTTGCACCACATACGCACCCTGTTGTCCAACTAGATCTGTTTTTGGACCCTCAAACGAGCAGTGCCCGCACTTATGACATCTATAACACTGATAACTAGCCCCTCTTCCTCGGCCATTTCCTCTGCTGCGCTGGGATGATCTGCCGCCTCTCATATTGTCTCCTCTATCTACTGTTCCTGAAGTTTTTGAACTGCTGGCTTCCTCACTATTGCTAGCAGTCTAACCCCTGCCATAAGGCTGGCCTTTCCCTCTGCTGGCTCCTCGTCCTCTCTGGGCATTCTGCCTTCTGGCAATTTTCTCCTTCACCTTTATCGCGCTCTGATACGCCTCCTCATTATTATTCGGAGACAAAATAATTATTTCATCTAGAATTTCCATCCTCAGCCCATTAACATACCTAGCTGTCCTTTTTATGGTATCTTCTGTATATTCGGCTCGCAAATTCACTCGGTAGAACTCCTCCATGTACTCTTTTACTGTCAATCCTTTCTGTCTCAAATTCTGTACCTGCCTGTGTAATGCAATTTGATAGTCCCTTGGAAGAAATCTGCCATTTAACTTGGCCACCATTCTTGACCAGGTTTTAATTGACATCTTACTCAACATCTTCCTCTCATTCTGGACATTATCCCACCATAGGGCTACGTGTCCCTTCAGCTTCATCGCTACGAATTTGACTCTACGGTCTCTGCTAACTTCCTCGCACTCAAAGTAATTTTCCATCTCGCTAATCCAATCCAACAAAACATCGATAGACAGGCTGCTGTCGTATGTCGGGAGTTCTGGTTTAGGTTTATTGCTTCCTAGCAAAATAGACTTCAGCAATTTCACCTCTGCAGATTCACCTTCAGGTCCATCTATTGCCACTTCTACTTCCTCTTCGCTGACATCACCCATTTCTGGATCTCTCCGTCTACCTGCCTCTACTGCTTCCAAACGAGAAACAAGAATTCTGAGTTCCTCTCGTAACCCTTCATCTACCAATCTACGAGCACCTCGGCCTCGGCCTCGTCGCCCTAATTCGATATTCTCAATCAACTTAACCTGGCTCTGATACCACTCTGGTGTAACCGAGCCACACTCGCCCACTGTTCCACATGACCGCAAGGTATGACGTGCTCACTAATGCTGAATGGTTATGTCTATGTGGATATCGTCCGTGGATACTTTCGTTGTTGATTGTAGTTGTAAGTTAATATCACATTTAATGATCACCCTTACGCCTCGGGCTTGGTTCCCACCTCACTCTTAGTCCCTATCACTTGGTCTTTAGGCTATCCTAGATTATTCTGTCGTTGGAGGGTTCAGTGAGGGTTTCTGTCGAGTAGTCGTTGCTTTGTTAACTATGGTGTTTTCCGGTGTGCCTCTGGTAAAGATTGTGAACATCTCTTACTCCACTCGACTCAGCTGTAAACTCATGGACGTTCTTACCCAATGTTCTGGCACTGCTCTAGCTCTATGGTGCTTCTTTGACTTCATTTCCTCTGGTGAGTTCCTGGTTGCTATGATTTTGACTATAACTGTATTATTAAATTTTCGGCTTGTCAGGGAATTGCATCAGGTTATTGCTCTTTCTACTCGGGTGTAACCCATTTGTATCTTCCACTACTTGTTAATCTTTGTCTCACGAATCTAATGGTTGTTTTGGACTCAGGGGAAACTTCGGTGGTTGTTCGATGGCTTGAACATGTAATGATACCCTTCCATGCTTCAAATTATCCTTCTTCTGGAATCATTGCTTACCAATGTCGCTCCTCTGGTTTGCAGCCTTACAAGTTCATATGCGATGCTTCTTCTTCTCAAAATCGGCGTTGTCTACTCAGGCAATCTACAACAATCCTTCTGGCTTGTATAGGTTTATTTTTCCTCGGCTTATTTTCCTATGACATGCATGTATATTAACCTTCAGGGTTTTCTGTTACAGGTTTGTGATTGCGACTTTAGTATGCGACTCTCCATTTCTTATTCCATAGGAAAGAACTTATCGGTAGGCCCTGAATCTTCAAGCTCTTGCTATATTAATAGTCCTGTAGGTCAGAGGCTATGGCTTGTCGTAGTTGTCTGTAGTTGAAGCTCATCTGTGGTTTGCCTCTACCGGTAGCTGTACTGGGTTGTTTACACAGCCATTGGGTAGAAAGAATATTTATATTTATATCTAAACCCTTGTCAAGGGTTTCACCCTTAATGTCAGTTACAGTCATGCACTTGATTTATTTATTCTATGGAAATAAGAATCTGTGATGTATATGTTTCGTTTGACAATATAATTCATAGATTTTTTTTTTAGCAGATGATATTCGACTCACAACAAACATGAAAATGTGTAATGAAAGTACCTCTGTGTTTGGTCGTCTTTTGTGTATTGTTGTCTCCTGTGTCTTGTAGTCTTGTTCTATTCTCGGGCCTTGTTTCCCTTTCTGTTATTCACTATACTGTGTGTGAATGTCCATCCAAGTTGGAAACAAGTTGTCTGTCTATCAACAATGGGACCACGCTGTCCATGATCTTTCTCAGTTTATCATTTATCAAATTGTTGAAAAAATATTCATTAAGCTACAGTAATGAACAATAAACAATATTTACAGATGGACAATGGCAGTAGAGGTCTGTCTCTATAATGTTTTTTTTTTTTTTTTATTTCTTCAATTCGAATTTGTGGAACCCTCCCTTCATATTACATCTCTGTTTTTATATCTCTCTGTTACAGGTGATTTGCAGTTAACTAAAACTGCCATAGGGTTCAATTAAACAAACTTATAATGGTTAATAACTACTACTTGTTTGATTCTACAGAACTTGTCTAAGCAGTTTGTCATCACTCCCCTAAAATAACAAACCATTTCCTATTTACTATTCAGTCCATAGTAATTCTGAATGTCTAACTAATTGTAACCTAACACACCGACTCTGTTAGTAAACAAAATTAATTAAAAGAAACTACCTGATGACTCTAGGAAAAAAACAATCCAGATGACCAACAACTTTGAAACCTGGCTGAGACTTTAGCTGGTCATGGCGAGCTGGATGCTCCTACATCAATTTCTCTCTTTTATAATCTTGAAAACAACATAAGAAAAAATTCTCCATATAATATAGTTTTTATATAAATATAATCATGTAAAACTTTAAATTGTTTTATCTTTTTCAATTTCCAATATATTAAAATTAGAACCATTTAAAACATTTTAAAATTAGAAATTTAAAAATATAATTAATAAATATATAATTAATTAATATAAATATAATCTTTGAAATAATTAAAAGTTTTCCTTTTTTATATTAATATTACAATAATTTAATAAAATATAAAAATATTTATTTTTTTCAAAAAATTATAACATGTAAATGTGTTATCTTTAACCACGTTGTGATAAATCTTATTATAAAAGTGCAAAAAAAGGGTTTGACACTTACTCCATTCCTTATATTATTGTAATTTTAATACTTTAACAATTTAATATTCAATATTTAATTCAATATGCTATTTTGTTCTAAAAGAATATAATATTTTATGTATAAAAATATAATATATTATATATAATATAATATATATATATATATATACATCGATCATTTAAATTCTTTTGTTGATATATTATTATTTTATCATCATCAGTTTTTACGATGATAATCACATTCTCCCTATATTCAAAGCCAAATTTATTCACAATTTATCCACATGAAAAAATTTTAAAGCAAGAAATAACATTTATAAATATTGATTTGAATATTACATTATTTTAAATTAAAATTTGAATATTATTACTTTAAATTTTCTTATATGGTTCAGAGATGTCAAAGGTTAATAACCGCTATAGCAAGGAATATTTTCAAGTTTAAAGAAAGAAATAATATTCAGTTAAATTGTAATCCTAAAAATCTTCCATTCATATCAACCCAGCTTACATGTCCCGTATTGTTAACACATAATTTATAATGAAATATACAAATTTGCTCATTTCCTTATCAATTTTACACTTTGTAATAATCATACACAAAGATTATATTGTAATTCCATTTACAATGGTGAATTGATGTTATAGGTATATTAAACTTTTTCACTTAATTCATTTTTTTAATAAAATGGAAATAACTTTAATTACATTTATTTCCATTTCATTGATATTTCAATGTTCTTTCATCATTATCTCAAACACTATATTGGTTGGTAAAGTGCCTTCTCCCATGCATGATTCTTTCCTTCTCCCTTGCATGATTCTTGATGAACCTCTTTTAAACATTGATGTATAGACATTAGAGATATTGATATATGAACAAATATATGCTATTACCAGGTAAACATCCAACACACTAGCACATGTCACATTGGTGTACCATATGAGTAATAGTATGCCATTTCCATGGCATTATTGACATGTTAGCTATGCCACATCATAATTTAGCATATGTCATATTGGTGTAACATATGAGTAATAGTATGCCATTTCCATGGCATTATTGACATGTTAGGGTATGCCATATCATAATTTAATGTTAGCAAGGAAACACTAATGGCACTACACCATTCATATAATTTTAATATTTAGATGTTGGTGGAGTTTTTTCCTAAAATTACATATAGTCTATTGAACCAACATTTCTTAACATCATTATTTTGATGTAAAGGGAATTGTTAACCAAAATTAGTGAGAAACATTTTATAATAATTTCTCCTTTCTTTCAACATTTATATGAATCTATGTTGTTTTACCAAATATGCTTACTAATAATCTCAATTCGAGTCCAACAATGATGAGAATTTCTTGTATTATTCCTCTATTGGGTGATAAGATGAAAAGGTCATAGTTCTCTATGAATTTTTTTTCTAGCAAAAGTTTGTGGAAAAGGTGGTGGAGTTCTTAACATTCTGAAGACCTCAACCTCCTCTTCCAATGGCATTTCTTAAACAAACGTCAATAGTGAAATATGAGAAAGTATTCTCACATCCCAAGTGAACATGTACTCTAATTGTTGTAACTTAATTGAAGTCAAGAGCATTCAAAACCATATTTTGATAGTTTATACTAATCTAAAGATAAGGTTTAGCCATAGAAGTTAAATATCTTAAAAATATTTCATACATACATAACAAAGACAAGTTTAGTGAGTTTTGGATGGGTAATACCTTCAACAAGGGAAAGAGTGTATAGCTCCTAACTTATGTGATCACTTCGAACAACTAATTAATTCAAAAATACTATTTTATATGAATTTCCTTTACCATTTATCATTAACAAATTAACCTTTATTCTCTCTAAAAACAAATCATGGAGTAATCTAATGTTGTGCCATGGATCAATTGTTGCTAAAATCGAGACATTTCCATCATGGAATCATTCATGTGTAGAACATGGTTGTGATTGTGAGATTAGAAAAATAGTAAAGCATATTAAAGAAACATGCTAAAATCACACATTAGCATAATTTTGTATTAGGAATAATTGATCTTAACTAAACTATCTCCATTTAAGAACAAATTGGGATAGGATTGAAGAATTTACAATGTGGCAAAATGAGAAGGAAGGAGGCATTAACAATATTAGTTTTTAGTCAAAGCTTCCTAAACACCTAAGATACATAGATCCTTTTGGGAACTCTATTTCTATGATAGTATTACTAAAATTTTTAGAAATATAGTCATCTAGAAATTAATAGGGAAATTCATGGGTGTGCCTAAAGAACATTACGAATGAACTCCATATGAAACTCAACGTGTTTGTTGTGTTGATATTGAAGAAGATACTTGGTGAGATAAATGCCATCTTAGATATCACACTACAAAGTAATTCAATACTACTACTTTAATCGAAACATTGATAGGACATGTCAAAGACAAAAAACCTCTTATCTTACATGATCCACCACTAAATACCTATTTTTGTGTGGAAGAAAGAGAAACTTGTTTCTTGTAATTCCAATGGATAAGTTTTCACCCCAAGTTAAATACATAAACCATAGTGGATCTTCAATCTTCAACTAAAAAAAATTTATGAAACAAGTAGGATGGGAGACTCCCTAACCTATAATGTATATCAAATTGAATTGTATCTCATATATATCACATTATGTTGTTTTCTATTTTCTAGTGGCATTCATATCGTTCTTTCATATAACAAGCTATGACACCAAAATCAAAGTAGATGTTAAGTAGAGAATTTGGTAAATACAAAATTTTTTAGCTAATTGGTTGTGCAAGGTGCCTTCTAATTTAGGTTAGGTGTAGGTGGAAAAAATGCTAACTCCAAAATAAAATGTAGCTAGGAGAGGTTTATAATCATCCATATAGATGTGGTGAAGAAGGATACATACACAATTAGTTTGGGAATGAGAAATATTTTCTAATTTTGTTATTTCAAAGAGTCCTCTTAATGTTGGATTCCACTTTGGTTCACTAACAATGAAAACAAGGTCATTAGTAGGGATAATTTTGAGGATGGAAATTTATATTAGAATATAAAAGCCTTGGCTAATCCTTACATTGAAAATTCTAAAATTCTTGGTGATATTTTTAATAAACATTCAAATTTGTAAGGATTTTACATATTTTTTATAAAATTGTGGCTATTTTTGAAGTAAAATAATATTATTCTATAAAATTTGAGAAAATCACTTCTAAAAAAATTTAAAACACAATAATTGTTTTTAGAAAAACCATGGAAAATTATCCCATGGGAAAAATCTAGTCCATCTAGTCATTAGACAAAATAATGTTTGATGAGATGATCACTATTCCATTTTTCATATGAAGCCCAAGGAGAAAAACCATGGAAAATTATCCTATGGGTGAAATTTGTTACATCTCATCATTACAAAAAGTAAAAGTATGATTGGCTGATCATTATTCCATTTTTTCATGTGAAGCCGAGTGATCTTACTTGAGGTCATAGAGAGTTTCTTAAGGTGATAGATAACGATAGAGCCACTCTATGAAAATATAGATGGATGAAACCCATTTTCATTAAATTTGGACTAAAGTATAATCCCCTTTAGAGATAGGTTGAGATTAGTATATTTTCAAAGTAAGAAATTCGGGTTTCTAAGATGCAAAATCTGATTCACAGTTTGTCAATACTCAGTGTCGAAATTGAAAAATTGATTTGCTATTTCCATTTTTGGAATCTAATTTTTAACTTTTAGAATTTGAATATTTACAACTTGAATGTAGATTTTTCACTTTAAAACATGCATGTTCCGAACCCAATATTTGTTTTGTAAACACAAATAGAAAATCGAGTTTTTCAAATTTTTATTATACTATTTGCACATTTAGAATTGGATTTTTCACTTTATAAACAAGAATTTGAAATGTCATTTTCAATCCCATTTAATGTACATCATTAATAGAAATTTGGATTGGTTACAAATCATTTACAAGTATTTGTCATACATCTTTTCATAATTATAATTCTTTGTAATATTATAGATGTTTTCATTGTTGATTAGACTACTTTCCCATTGTTACCAAAGTTCAATCAAAATGTCTCCATTTGAAATATTATATGGAATACCTTGAAAAACACTACTAAGTTGGGCCAAGTTAAAGGATAGAGTAATAGTAGGACCATAATTAATTTAAGATATGGAAGATCAAGTAAAACAAATAAGGTAACAATTAAACAAAGCACAAGATAGACAAAAAACTATGTTGATGCTCACATGAAAGATAGAAGTTATGAAGTAGGGGATCAACTTTTTATCCACATTAAACCAAACAAGAACACCATCTCGTGTGGAAAAGGAACAAAGTTTTCACCCTAGTTTATTGCGTCATTCAAAGTTCTAGAAAAAGTTGGACTTGTCATCTATCGTCTTGCGGTGCCACAGAACTTGCATAAAATTCACAATGTATTTCATGTATATGTATTAAGAAACTACATAGCTGACAAATCTCATAAACTTCAATGGAAGGAACTACATGTATCGTACAAGGGAACCATTTTGGTTGAACCATTACATATACTAGAATGTAGGGTTTGCGAGCTTCAGAACCGCTCGGTAGACCATGTTAAGGTCTAGTGGGACAAGTATAGTCCTAGATCATCTACATGAGAAGACACATAAACCATATTCCAAAAATACCCTAACTTGTTTTGATTTTGAAGCACTTAATACTTTATTTTGTATATCTTTACTTTATTTTGGTTGGATACTTGAGACTATCATTTTGAACTATCCGATCACTATGAAGGGTCACATGTAAGAACGCTTTCAAATTATTTGTTTAACATTGATGGTACATGAATACCAATATAAAGGATGTTATTTGCAATACATTGTTGGTACATGGATACTAATATGGAGTATGGTATTTCTTAACATTCTTGGTACATGGATACTAATATGAAGTATATTATTTTCTTAACATTGTTGATACATGATACTAATATGAATTATGAATTATGTTATGGATTTCATTAGAGGAATTTTGAGGTCTCAAATGAGCCTCCTAAGGAAATTATAAATTAATAGTGGAAATAATAATATAAGATTAGATTACATCATCAAATTTTAGAGGGAAAAAAAAAATAACTATTTTTTCAACTCATCTCCCTATGGGTTTACTGAAATTTCAAGAAGAAACACTCGTTGGGTGCATAATTTGATTCCTCATGCAAGGAGTACCCACGTTTCATACTTTTGATGGACCATACTACACAAAAAATGAGAAATACATGAAAAATGTGATTGCAATCACATATTTTTATCTATTTCTCGGTTTTCTTGTAGCAGGGTCCATCAAAATATTCAACATGGGTACTCCTTGGATGAGGAATTAAATTTTACATCCAACGTGTACTCCCACTCAAAATGTGAGTAAAATATTAGGTATATAAGTTGAAAATACGAGTTGAAAAAGTAGTTTTATTATTTTATTATCTTTTAATCTTTTTACTTTTTAACTCCAAAAATGGTGAATCATCCTCTATGGTTGAGATCTTAATCTTGTATCCTATTGGTTCTTATAAATTTGGTTTTGATTATACATTCTTCTTAGGAGGCCCATTTTAGACCTCAAAATTCCCCTAATTGATGTCCATAATTTTTATTTTACATATCAACATGAATGAAGAGATGGAAATAAAGAATGAATACACTTGAATACTTTATAGGAAAGTGAATTTATATACACATTGGCTAAACATAGTCAAATATGTTATATGAACTCAATGATCAATATCATAGATGGCAGCGTATTAGAAATGCACAAAAATAGTTATTTGAGTATAATTGGCTTTGAATATATTCATGCATATGTTATAATGTGTGGACAAGCGTTTACCTTTTAGATCATGTTGTAGCATTTTTGGGTTTTGATAAGTTAGAATAAATTAGAAAAAAAATGAAAATATATTTACAAATGTTAAGATAGGATGTAGACCAAAAGAATATTGATTAAAAAACGTTAGGAAAATATTTTGATAAATATGTCCATATCAAAGAAAATGTTAGGGTAGATGCCGTAGAAAATGAAGGCAAAATAAAATGTTAGGTTAGATAGCAAACAAAAAGAGACCATGAAAGTGTGCAAGTCTAAATGCCACTACTATTTACTTTTATGCATAATAATGACTATGTGCAACTTGTTATTCATGCCACAATCCACGGTAATCAAACTGTTTAATCTTGGTTATTTCCTGCTTTGAATTTTATGTTTTTAGTTAGAGAATAAAATATGACCAAATAGTTTAATCTTGGCAGATCAATAGATAGGTAGAGAAAAAGGGAGCTCATAAGCTTAATATGAGCCCTTGGATGATATAAGGTTAGAAATAGATAGTTTGTTTTATAAAAGGAAAAATAGGGTAAGGGTTTGCTAGCCTAAATGTGCCCAAATAAATGAAGAAAAACTGTTAGGGTAAGAAATGGGTAAGTAGAAGAAACGTTGCTGAAGTTCAAATTTGGTTGGATCAAAACACATGCATCATGCCTAGACACATATTTCAATATGTATGATCAACTATGGAGGCAAAAACAAAGGTTTGCAAGTTAATGTGATTAACTCCCCCTCATTCGTTTTTCCCATTTCTTACTAATTTCCTATCTACAAGCATGTTCTAGTACTTTAAATCCTTCAAGTAAAAGAGGCTCAGAGCATTTCTTTGACTTTTGGTGGGACCAGACTGTCGACTCAATGACTTATGGACATTAAGTGCTAGAATTCCCTTCATAAAATTCATTCCCCCTTCATTTCCCTTATGAAACCTCTTTTCCTAAGGTTAAACTTCATTTGCCTAGGAAAAGTGAAAAATCCCATGTTAAGTCCCATTTTCACTCAATAACCCACAAAAATTCTTTATCATAAGAAGAAGTGTTAAATGATTATGTGGGGCATCGAAATGAACAAATCATGCCTAAAAATCATATTTTACACTATGCTTAGTGTATTTTATATTCACTCCACCAATTTCATATTAATTCCTAATTTAATTATATAGCTCCCGATATACTTTTTCCCCTATATTAATTAAATCCCGTAAATAAATATCCCAACCCATAGTTTAAATATAAACTATAGTTGACCACCTAAACCTCTGTCCATTTCCTTCGTGCTACTCTGCCACCGACTACCATCCGACCATCTGCACTCAAATCCGACGATGCACAGCCATATCGGGCTCACCCGACGCCCGACCTTTTCCCGAAGTTAAGTTAAGCGTTCGTTAAGCCTCACCTGATCATTTTAATATGTCATTAACCTATTAATAAATCCTAATCGGCCAAGGATTAAATATCTGCCTGCCCCCCCCCCCCCCCAAGCCCA
>APFE030816450.1:0-16139 GCA_000404065.3 Pinus taeda
CGGACGGTCTATAGCCACTTCAGCCCCCTGGATGAGAGGCCTTCTTTACGGCGTGAAGGAGCAACATGCACTTAGGAATTAGGTGATGGCCATAATGAGTAAGGTAGAGCTCATGCTAGGCTTTTTCCCATGTGCTAATGTGTATGTCCCAACCATATTTTTGCATTTTAATATTCTTTTGTTTTACATTGTGGCCATTATTTGCTCTTTCCTTTTCTTTTAGATGCATCAACCTCTTAGGGCAATGTTTTGGGCCCTGCCTAGGTATGAGGATGTATGGGTGCCAATCCTAGAGAACCAATGGTTAGTTGTGTTGTCGCTCAGATTGTACAAGCACTATGACAATGACTCAGGTCAGGGGCTGTCACTTTGATCCCCGACCTCTCCGTTCTAGCTGTCTCCCAACAACAGGCTAAGGGGGGTAGTCCTTATGGAAATGTGAAGATGGAGGACAAGTTGGCAACCAACAAGTCCGCGAGACATAAATGAATGGCCTAACTACTTGGTTAATTTTAGCAAGACTTAATTGAATTAGATTAGATTTGAATGTGAGACCAATGCCTTATCAAGTCAACTTCTTGCTTTATATTAATTAGAGGCCAAGTAATATATTAATTAGAGGCCAAGTAATCGGATGAACGACCGATGCTTAAATGCTCAACTAACCTGAATGAAGTGCAAATCTTATCAACTAGGTGAAATGCAAAATCTTGGTTAATTTTAAGTTAGATGCTTATTCTAGGTGTAACTTTCCTCTTGACTGTTTTAGAACTAGTCTCTAGAGTAGGTTGTGATACAAAGGCCAATAGGAAGCAAACAAAAGCTTGATTAACGATACCTTCTGTTAGGCTCTATTCACTCGATGCCTCCGGCACTGCAGAGATTGTGGCTCTAACGACTGCAAGGTCTCTGTGTTAACCACTAAAGAGGTGCTGAGTCCCTCAAGTTAAATTGAGAAAGGGTTGTCCTATTATCTCTATCAACCAAGCTTATGCTTGGAGGTAAATAATTAATGCAACTAGACTCAGGATGCAATGCAAGATGGATTGAGTGATTCTTGAGTTTAAGATTGTTTAAGTTTAAGTACTTAGTTATGAGTCAATCTTTAAATTATGACAATAAGTACTTATTAATGAAAATTAAGAGACGATTTTTAACCACAGGAGAATGAATAAACAAGATATGCCAATGATATAATTTGATCAAGATACCACCACAAATATTCACCCAAATAAATTATAATTAACCAACTATGACATTTAGCCAACACAAGGTGCCAATACTTAAGATGATCAATGAGATTAGAAACCTTTCAAGATATTTAGACAAGGTAAATGCCAATATACCAAGGATTTAAAATGACCACAAACCAATGATGGCAAAAGAGAAAAAGAGCTATTATCCAATGATTCCTTTTGATATTAGCAATGTTCTTTAGATGATTAGATGCTCAATACAACTTGAGAGAGAGTTATTTCAATGATGCACCAAAGGAACTTGAACCATTCAACACAATGTGATCTAAGATTAGAGTGAAACTATTAGATGTGATCTTATGAGGAATTTATCAGTCTCACGACCACAAATGTGTTAGTGCACTTAAAACAACTAGAAGCCAACTTGCTATAAAACCATGAAACAAGAACAATTATGATATATAGAGCATGAGCAAGGAATTTTCTTATGTTACTTATGTCCCAATCACATTCAAATGAGCAATTATTAAACCCTTTAGGACATTAGTATACTTAGCCAGATATGAGAAATAAGGACCCAAATGAAATTATGATATGAAACAAGAACAATTATGATATATAGTATACTTAGCCAGATATGAGAAATAAGGACCCAAATGAAATTATGATATGAAACAAGAACAATTATGATATATAGAGCATGAGCAAGGAATTTTCTTATGTTACTTATGTCCCAATCACATTCAAATGAGCAATTATTAAACCCTTTAGGACAATAGTATACTTAGCCAGATATGAGAAATAAGGACCCAAATGAAATTATGATATCTTAGCCCTCTTAAGATGCACTTTTCAATTATGATATGAAACAAGAACAATTAAGATATATAGTATACTTAGCCAGATATGAGAAATAAGGACCCAAATGAAATTATGATATGAAACAAGAACAATTATGATATATAGAGCATGAGCAAGGAATTTTCTTATGTTACTTATGTCCCAATCACATTCAAATGAGCAATTATTAAACCCTTTAGGACAATAGTATACTTAGCCAGATATGAGAAATAAGGACCCAAATGAAATTATGATATCTTAGCCCTCTTAAGATGCACTTTTCATTGTTATATCAGACTATCTGATTGCACTTTTTATGTAGAGATAATAGTCATTAAACAACTAGATCTATGCCAAGAGATTAATGCCCAAATTGCTTAAATGACTCAACAATGTGCTAGAGATCTTAGATATGAATTTTATGCTACTTAAATGTGTTTTTTACCACTGTTATGAGTTATTTAAATTGCCGAGGTAAAACAATGAAATGAGCAAGGGTTTAGAGGTCAAATCAAAGGCCTCACGCCTTGAAGATCACTTGCCCAACTTGCCAAATTTTTCCAACACTTGAAAACACAAATTTTCAACTTCTCTGCAATATTCACTGATGATTAGCTTCAGAAAATAAAAATTTACCCACAGAGGTAAGGGGAGGGAAATGAGACAAAGGGACGAGGGCAAATGAGGGGGCAGCAAGCCTCCTAGAGGCTGCGGCTAAGGTCAAAGGCCTACTACACAAGGGAAGGAGCCCGAAGGGGCTCACGACTTACCCAAGAGGGCCGCCGCTTGGTTTGAAAAGGGGGTTGAGAGGCCCTAAGGGTGTGTGGCCTAGGGTTGGGGCTTCAAAGAGGCCCGTGAAAAAAGGTTTAGGGGAGGCCTAAAACCCACGACAAGAGGAGACAGAGGGATAAGGAGGAGGAAGTAGGGAAGAGAAGGGCTAGACAAAAGCAGGGTAGGGCAAGAAGAGGGGAGACAGAGGGTTGGAAGGAAGGCCGAGTGGCCTAGAGGCCACGGCTAGGCCTACCAAGGCCTAAAAACACCATGACAAGGGATCAAAAGGCAGGCCGAGGCCTTTAGATCCCTGCGGCTAACCCTAGGAGGCTAGAAAAGGCTGATGCAGAGCCCTGGAAGGGTGGACGACTAGGGAAAAGGAGGACACTGGGCCTAGGAGCCCTGAAAAAAATTAAAACCCTCGCCAAAATTTGAATCTTGCTTTAGATTTTCAATTTCACTGCAAAATTTTCAATTGCTGGCCCTGCAAAAATTCTAGAGACGATCTTACCCCTCAAGGGCCTAGATCTAGCTCTAATCCAACAAATTTCCTTGGATCTCACTTGCATAAATAAATTTACAAGTGCCTAAAACCCCAATATATACAAAAATTCAAAAAATCCCAAAACCCCAAACCCCAACTGCAAACAAGGGTTAGAAAAATGAAATTTATTTACAAAAAAATTACTATACAAAATATAGTTACAAAATATACAAGTGTAAAATGTTTTAAGAGACCTTGGTAATGGCTAGATCTATTTCGAAATATAAATGTTAAACCATAACCTCAGCGAAGTTAGAAAATCACATAAAATATTCAGAATTCAAACATGGTTAGCTTGTGCCCACAGCTTGTGAACTTGGAGCCCAAGGGCCGGGGAACCTGCAAACTCTATATATTTTCTCAAGAAGAAACCATTAGAACATACAATGAATTAGATACCTAAAATAAGCTCAAAACTTACCAATAGAATGTTCCTATCATCTATAATGAAATAATGATTTAATTATTATTTAAAGCGCAATATATGAATGCAAATACCCAACACATACCACAAATCAGCGAGACAAAGACACCATGAACTGCACCCCAAAGTCTTTTATTATGATGATCAAAACGTTCCCAGCGAGACAATGGCTTTACACTAGCATTTACATAGTTACATCAGACCAGAGCTCAAGATCCAGATGAAAAATAAAAGCAAAATGTCTTATATTTATAGAGAAATTCTTCCTAAGTGGAAAATAACGGTTAGTTGGTTTGATCCCTGTCAAAATAATCTCAACTCTTGATAGAACTTTGATGATCTTTTAATCTCCATTGTCGAAAATATTTATTCTTGAGGAGTTTTCGAATTTCTCATTAAAACCATTTTTTATTAGCTCAAAAATAATTATTTTGAGCTAATTTCCTAAAAAATTGACTTTGACTTAACCACCAAGGTCCAAGGGTCCAATTTTTCTTGAAATTTCCAATATTCCCTTGATAGGGGACCTCCAAAAATTAATTTCTTTTAGTCTCACAAATCTTTCCACTTGGAGAATTTTATATCTCTAACATTTTAATTTTTGACTCTAATTAATTAATTTTATGGCTTAGGATTTTATTATATTTTTTCCACAAAAATTAATTAATTGACTCATTAAGGGATTAATTATTTTTCCACCCTCTAATTGACTCATTAAGGGATTAATTATTTTTCCACCCTCTAATATTTTAGCCATGGTGTCTAAGTATGAGGGACCATGCGCTAAAATATTTTTTACATAAGATTTTACGAAATCAACCCTCAAAGGGGGAATACCTGTTTGTTATAGACCCTCAAAATACTTACCCAATTCTGCGACACTATGATCGAGTAGACCAAGTAATTTGTAATAAAATAATCTAGTCAAATAGCTTATATTATTTCTAAATCACTTTACAAAAGGCTCGATTAAAACACTAGGACTCACCTAAGACTTCAAAGATAAATTCCACCCTAGCTTTGGGGTGAGGCTGGAGGTAAAAACTCTGCTAATCATCCGTGTTTAGAAACACAGATGAATCAATGAGACAAAAAACCTTCTAGGATGAAATTCGTCGCCAACTAGGTTGTTACATAAATACACGGTCTTACTAGCATCATTTACATTACAAACTTGCAGAATGGGTTTACAATGACACAGAACAGACTGTTGGCTAATGATTCTGACTTTGAAAAAATTCCTTGAAGTCCTTAGGTCTTGCTGCCTTGGAATGTTGAAAAAAATGGGTGCAACAAGTTGAACCCGAAGAATGGAAGTGGAAGAAGTACTTGTAACGTAAGATGGAAAATGGTAAGTATGGAATAGGGATATATGGGACTGCACTATCTCAATCAAGGTTTCCCAAGTAGTGCCCCTCCTATACCTATTAGGCCATTAGAGGAGGTTCCATTGGACTAGGATTGAATAATAACACCCCATTTAAGGTGAGGGAACGAGGTCATGGTCAAAACCATTCTTCCTTCTAAGTCATCCCATAATCCATCTTAAAAGTCCAAATACAAACAAGCATAAGCACTCGATTGCAAAATGAATAAAGTACCTTTTGATTGGAGGCTCACGTTCCTTCATGTGCTCTTGCCAGATGGGTAACTTATGATTGATGCATGTGGTGTAGGTACAAATGGCACATCATCATCGACTAGTGGTGGTGTCAGGGGTTGTTGGTTGGTCGACTGGAAGAGATGATGGGAGCAAATTTTTCTTCTATAGGGTTACCCATTTCGATGGGTAACATTTGGCTCCAATTGGGACATGAGCTCACTGTAGAGCGCATGATCCATGTACTTGAACGGGGAGTTCATGAGAACTCCAACAATCCCTGGGATTGCAGACTTGTAACTTGTTCATTGCAATCAAACTTGTTTGGGAGCATGTGCTCTTGGTGTAGGGTATCGCCCATCTTTTATATGAGAGTATAAATCCTTACAGAAAATAAAATCCAATCTAAATGCAAGCTAATCTATATGATACATGATATGAATGATATTTAGCATGCTCACACAATATGCAATGCACCTACACTACCATGCTTAGTATGTGAAAGTCAATCTCCAATAAATAAGGTGAGGTGGCTCCCTTTCACCAGTGAAGAAAAAAGTTCACCATCAAGTTTGGCAATGTAAAAGTGTCCTACACCTACTTTCCCATGGATCTTGACAGGAATAAGGTCCTTATTGATCAAAACAAGATCCCCAACTTGGAAATCTCTCTTTGGTTTTTGAACTCGTTGCTTCTTAAGAATGGTTGGCCTTGGATTTTTTTGATATGGAAAAATTCTTGAGAAGTGGGAGGCTTAATAGGTTTTGAAGGGCTACTTAAAGGGTTTTCACTAATAGTTCCATGGCTACGATGGGTGGGAAATGGAAAGGGGTCCACATCTTATATATGCCTTGAGAGTTGGGGCTCCCTATAGAGGACAAATGGGGTACCATCAGGCTTAAGAATGGTGGCATGTGATAGATCCATTTGCAATTGTCCACCAATCGAGGCCCTTCGCTTCGTTGATAGTATCATCCCCCAAGCATCAGGTAAATCAACGACAACAATATCCATTAGTACCAACATATCTTTGTTAGCTGCTAGTGAGACCTTTAAACCTTTGATAAGACAATCGATGGCAATTGATCTAGAATCAAAACCACACACATTCTCATATGGCCTAGTGATGCCCAACTCTAGTTGGTGCATGACATTGGCGGATGCCCTTGAATCAAGCATGCAATTGTGAAGTATGAGCTTATCAATCACTATGGACAATAAAAATGGGTAATGACCCTCATTCCTCTTGTTAAGGTATACATTTTTTAATATAACGGGTGGGCCATTAGGCTCATCATCAAGACCTAAAGCCTTTTTGATTTGGTTCCTATGGGGAGGAAGCTTAGCCATCTCTTTAATGAAAACCTGCACATTAAACTTAGCCAAAACACTACCCATGTCAACATCTAATACAATTTCATCATTTTTGGGTTTCCACTTGGGTTTGCTTTGAGGCTGCACTTGGGGATTATCTTTGCCTTAGATGGATTAGAGCTTGCTTGGGCTTGGTCATTATTCTTTCTAGAGTATTGCAGACCCCTAAATCTCCCACTATTCTCCACAACTAGGACATGATCCATTTAGTTGGCATTGATTTGGGCTTGGCTAGGCTCTGAGTGAAAGTAAGAATCCCCAAGAAAGATGTTGAAAGGATGAGTTTCACCTACTATATTCATATGCTCAGGATTTTCCTCCTCTTCATGTTGCTCATAAGGAATATCCTCTTGAGGCTCCTCAGAAGATTGATCCCAAGGTGACCCTCCTTGCCCTACCAGGTTGGTTTGAGCAAGAGTTTTTGGAACATTTTGTTGCACGTTACGATCTCCTTTGATGGTCTTCCTAGGGAAGGATTTGTTCTTAAATTTGTTCTTAGGTGGAAAATTAGACCTATACCCTCACTTTCTTTCTAATGTGGTCATTCTATTCATAAGAGTCTTTTGACCTTGTGTGATTTCAGTGGTAAAATTTTCTATCTTTTGGGCAAAAGCTTGAATGATAGGGTCAATTTGAGAGCTTGGCTTTGCCTTAGGTTCAATTCTAACTGTGTGGTAATTGAACATGTTAATTGGTGCAACATTCACATTTTGTTCAACTTTGACCATTATCTTCTTACCGTTGGCTAGGGTATTGGGGTTTTTGTCCTTGAGGACATAAGTTAAATGTCCTCGACAAGCCTTGATATACCTATCAAGGATGATAGTTTCAGAGGGTTTAAACCTATTATGAATTTCCCTAAGAAGGCTATCAAACCTTTGAGTGAACTCTTTGACATTCTCTTTGTTAGTTTTTGCTATAGATAGGAATCTATCAAGGGCCATGCTTCCATCTACCTCTGTTGCCAATCTTTTTTTGAATGTATCGTGGATTGTATCCCAATCAGTGATGCTTCCTTGGGGTAGGCTAAAATTTGAGTCCCTAGCATCACTATCAAGTGAGAGGGTAAAGAGCATCATGATAATATCCTCATGCTCAATATGCCTAGAACCCACTGTGCAATAGAAATTGTGAACATGTCTCTCTAAATTGTGAACATGTCTCTCAGCGGTGGTGACATTGGTGCCATTGAACATGGGTATCCACTCATGATATTTATCAGACAAAGGATGAGGGGCATCAGGGTGGTTACTGAAGTCTAAAGGCCTAAAGGCAATGAAATTCCAAGGTCTATCCATGGATATAGTAGGATTGGGATTAGTGCCAAAGAGTTGTCTAGCTATAGGGGTAGTTGGTTTGACAAGGGAATTGCCAATGTTAATGACTCTTTTAGTAGTGTTCCTTGTCCTTAGAGCTATGATTCTTTGAGGAGGACCTTTCGGGGATTTAGAATGGGTTGGTTTAGGAGCCACTAGAAGAGGATCTATCTTCTCGTTAGATATTTTCCCTCTTCGAATGAAAGAAGCTAAATGCTTCAAGCTATGGGAATGTAGACTTGCTTCCTCCTTGGCAACGATGCCAAAAATGTTGCCGCAAAATCTAGCAGGCCTTGTAGAGGGGTATTGTGCAAGGCAAACTGTAATAACCCCAGTCATCTTGCAAGTAGGTAGAAGTTGTGTTGATGGTCTCAGTCATGGTACATTCAGTCGATCACCTTACATTTGGTAGAATCATTGTAATTATTTGGTTGTCAGTGTATACATATGGAAGAGTTAATATACATGCCTATTTATATATGTATGTATGAACATGCTTAAATGGTTAGTTATTAATTGGAAACAAGGTAAATACATATAAGTCATGTACATGGTTTTTGTAAACCCTATATGGCTATATCAAGAAAACGTATGTATTTGGTTACTTTATACTTCACAAATGACTAATGTGAATGTAGTTGGTTATTTTAGATTATATATAGCTAAGGTAAACTTCAAGAAAATAACTACACTTCGCCTTTGAAGACTCCATTTGAAGTTTTTTTTTGGTGGTTTTTGTTTTTGATGCGGGACAGTTGGGGCTAACTAGGGAGGGAACCCTAACTAATAAAAAAAGGGGATTCAAATGTAGAAAAAAAGGAGAGAGGGGAGTGAGGAGAGGAGTAGAAAAAAAAACGGTGGAAGAAGAGAAGGTATAGGAGGAGAACTGGCACCAGGAGCGCAGGAGGAAAAAGATGCATTAGTGGGGTTAGGCATATTGTGACACCAAGCAAAAAAGGGTGAGCCAACTTCTCTGTGAGGGCCTAGTGCAG
Source organism: Pinus taeda (assembly GCA_000404065.3). NCBI lineage: Eukaryota > Viridiplantae > Streptophyta > Pinopsida > Pinales > Pinaceae > Pinus > Pinus taeda. Next base: position 9,058 of record APFE030816450.1, read on the forward strand.
AAGGTTGGAGGCATACTCAAAATTTGAATCCATCTCATTGCGGGAGAAAGGACGAGTTTCTTCCCTAGATTTTGATGGTTGAATATCCCAGAACTATCACCAAGTTTTTAAAGAAGAAAAAGTGACGAGTTCAAGGAGTTTAGTAGCACAAGTTTATTGATTCCAAGATTAAGGTTATTTTTGGTGGTGGGTCGATCTATACAGCCAAAATAAGGGCCAAAATTTTGTGTTAAAGTGTCTGCTTACGTTTGGTGTTTAGCCGTGTATGCTAGTGGCCCGATCTGCTTGTAGAAAGGCAATTTGAATCTCCAGTCAAGGCTAATCTTCATATTCCATTGTCGATGGAAGTATTTTCACCTCCCTGGGTTGCATAATGGTTGATCGACATGATATACACTTTGCTAGAACCTCACCTCTCTCAATTTAGAGTTGCGTTTTTGCTGCTGGACGTTACAGAGGCTTGTAACAAGGCATTTCTCTTATGAGTCTCTGGGAATACAGTGGAGCTGCTATCTAATACCAGGTGCCATCTTTTCTCTCTGTTCTTTTATATTCAAGTTTTATATGAGTAGGAACTATAATATGGGTGATATCTCCAAATACCAATATGTATGGTTTTTCTAGGTCTAAAATATAATGCATTTATATTTCACATGAATATATGGAAGAAACATTGAGCATAAAATTTGGAACCCTGAGAGCTTAGTTCGATGGTTAGAGTTTACAGTATTCTTTATGAAGTCAAACTTGTGAAAAAAAGGGGGGTACCTACAACATTCTACAGTCAAACTGTTCGACATAACCTGCCACTGAGAAAATTAACAATAAAACTCAGGAAAATTCCCAAGATCGTGGAATCTCTAGGGAGGGATTTTATAGTTAGGACAACAAGCTTTGCAATGCCTGCTTGCAATGGTGTAGGTGGCTTGGTTGGGCAAACCACGCATTTTCTTAACTTAAGAAACCAACTGTTGCGATTCTAAACCGATTGTGTGTGCATCTAAATCAATTGTCATTGCATTGTGTTGTTCCCTGTTGGAACTATCATTGAGACACAATATTGTAGGGACAGACAACTGTATAGCCTTTTCATTGTAGTAGCCAGGATATCGGGCTTTGATTTCAACGAGACAACTTGCTTTGATTTCAACAAGACAACTTGACTGACTTTTGTGATTACGTCTATGGAAGTGAATGCCTAGGTACTGCTTCCTGAACTAGGGTTGGTTAATTTACAATCAATGGATAAGTAGATCTAGAATTGATTGAGGGTGGAGGCCTTACCTCTGGAACCCCTCATTGGCTAAAGGGTGGAGGCCATTGACTGCCCTGGACTAGCCTTCCTCGATGAGGGGGTTCGTAGACTTTGGATTCCTAATGTAGGGTGGAAATTGGGTTAGATCTTTGGACTCCCTATACCTGAACACTGTTATGCTAGAAGGATGGAGATTGGGTTAGATCTTTGGACTTCCTGTACTAGAACACTCTTATGCCAGAAGGGTGGAGATTGGGTTAAATCTCTGGAGTCTGGACTCCTTGTACCTAAACACTCTTATGCTAGAAGGGTGGAGATTGGGTTGGATCTTTGGACTCCTCCTACCTAAACATTGTTATGTTAGAATGGTGGAGACCGGGTTGGATCTCTGGACTCTCTGTACCTGAACACTCTTATGCCAGAAGGGTGGGGATCAGGTTAGATCTCTGGACTCCCTGTACCTGAACACTGTTATGCCAGAAGGGTGGAGATCAGGTTAGATCTCTGGACTCCTTGTACTTGAACACTATTATGTCGGAAAGGTGGAGATCGGGTCAGATCTCCGGACTCCTTGTACTTGAACATTGTTATGCCAGAAGGGTGGAGATCGGGTTAGATCCTTGGATTCCTTGTATCTGAACACTGATATGCCAGAAGGGTGGAGATTGGGTTAGATCTCTGGACTTCCTGTGTCAGAACACTGTTATGCCTGAAGGGTGGATGTCAAGTTGGATCTCTAGACTCCCTATACTTGAACACTCTTATGCCAGAAGGGTGGAGATTGGGTTAGATCTCTGGACTCCCTGTACCTGAACACTGTTATGTCAGAATGGTGGAGATCATGTTGGATCTCTGGACTCCGTGTACCTGAAGTTCTGAACACTGTTATGCTAGAAGGGTGGAGATCGGGTTCGATCTCTGGACTCCTTGTACCTGAACACTGTTATGCCAGAAGGGTGGAGGTCAAATTAGACCTTTGGACTCCCTGTACCTGAACACGACTACATGGACATCAGTGGTGGAAGATATTCATAGCTCTTCCCTTGGCAGCCCTGCATAAGCCCATCCAGATATCATTCAAAAATAAGGAATGGACATTAAATCAAAATTACCTTTGTGATGGTCTTTCATCATGACAGTCTTTCATCATGACATCTTCTAGTTCGCATCAGCGTCCTACATACACATTGACACATCTCCAAAAGATATATACTGTCAAGGGTCTCTTTCTTTTTCAGACTTCATCAGAGTCATCATATCTTTCATGGAGATATCCTAGTCAAATCTTCCAGTTCTCGGATGTTGATTTCCTTCGTCATGGTTGCATATTCCACGATCTCTTTCCTTGTTTCTTCACACATTTCTCTTCCTAGGAACTTTTAATCAGAGTTCCTCCAATCACTGTCAACCACCTCATATTTCATATGAGGACATATTATGTTGATTTCATCTAGACAATGTGTGACCCATGCTTTCCTCATCCTTTCAAAGGAGGAGATCCTTTCTTTTGATCATGCTCTTGAGATAGAGCATTTATCGATGTTACCTGCAACCATATGACATGACTCTACAATATCGAATACAAGCATACGTACCTCATTTTCCTTTAGGTCATCTAGACTTCTTTCAGCAACTTCCTTGATTGAAAAAACTTCAATCCCTTGATTTGCTTCACCTTTTTTTTTGTCATCATACCATCATCTCATGAATTCCCACAAGATGGAATTCTTGATGAAACACTTGCTTCCTTTTGATTGGTGAACCTTCCGATGAAGATTCCAATAGAGGATCTTGAGTATCCTCATCCAGCAAATGTTTCCTATTGACTGCTGTATGATGAGCTTTTGTACTAGATGACTTTTTCTTTTCCCATAAGTACCACTTATGCTTCTAATGAGGTTACCAAGAGCTATATCCTTCCAAGGGTGACTGTCATAGACTTCTATTTCAACTATTTTTCTTTATGATGACGAGCTCTTGATTTTAATGCTTCTATGATGCCACGATGAATCCTATCCTTAGTGAATCATGATAGCCATATCTTACAACAGAAAAAATTAAAAACATTAAAGCAAATACTCAGAATATTCAGAAAATATTAAAGCAAATACCCTGCAACCTACACCAATATACAGATCAAGTACTGAAAAATAAATGAGACAATCACACAAAGGACACTTATTTTTGGATTAAACGTCCCCGGGAAAACCTAATGCGGGAAAATCGATGCAATAGATATGAGGGTTTTATTATAAAGCAACTTTTTGAATACAACTAGGGTGCCAAATTTGGCTCACCCAACAGAGAATAAATCCATCAGAAGTACCTCTATCTGGAGACATATATTTTGGTGAATCTAGCAACTGGATGAACAAACCCCACAGGTGACTGCGTTGTCCCCAGCGTTGTGCAGCGACGGCTACTCCCAGCTCTGTGTTGGAACTGTGTCACCTCCTCTAGGAGTTGCGTCACCCTCCCAGTGAGCTGTCTCGGCTCAGAAATCGATTTGCTGAACTGATGCCCGATTTGCCTCATAGAAACCCTAGCGCTGCCTCTGCGTGATTGTGTTAGCCCCTCTAGCTTCTGTGTCACCCTCCTAGAGCTGCACTGTCTCTCCTTGGTGCTGCACTGCCTCTCTGTTATGTATTCTCAGTCTTAGACGAAATTCCTACTGCTGAACTGCCCCTCTTCGCACTAGAAGCTTACTCCTAAATTCTCAGCAAACCACGCCCCAAAATTTCGATCTAGCTCAAGTGCTGCTTTCAATGTGTGTGTTCTCTAACTGACCCCAGGCCTTCCTTTATACTTTTCCCTTTCAGAAATCAATGACTGTGATCTAATCTCCAATGAATGGCTAAGATTAAATTAGACTTGATCCTTGTCACTTAGAACCTTCTCACCCATATGTACATTAATTCACTTTAATTATTTTAATTTCCTAAGTTTTAACTTAGGCACCATTAAAAATAATTAATTATTTGAATATCATGCACTTCGGGTGGAATTTCTCCAAACGATTTCTGGGTCTTGGAGATTTCATGTGTTCTAGCCCCTCCACAAAATTTTGGATCTAGAGCACATCTGGTGCTACCCAAAATTCAACACTCCCTCTTAGCGAGGAATGTGCTCTAGCAATACTTCCCAACAGAAGTATCACAGTGATCCATGACATTGTTCCTCTGCGTTGCTGATGCTCGGCCTGCTGCCCTTCATCCATTGCGCTACTGAAATCTGTACTGCTACCCATGACATTGCCACTGTCGCTGCTACATCTGTACTGTAACTCCCTCTCAATATGCTTCATCATGCTGCCCATAGCAATGACACTGCAAGTTGCTCCACTGCAACTCAGTTGCTCAGAAGCAAGCAACTGAAAAGCCACCCCAAAAGCTGACATGCTGGTCAGTTTGGATGCCCCTCGACACTGAAGCTACCTTTGCTGCTAATCTGTGCTGACCCTCTGATGCTACTCCGCTGCTGTTGTATCTGCTCTGTGCCTTCCACATTGCTGCAACACTCCACTACGCTGCTTTAGACTTTGGCATTCTAGCTCTGCCACTGTTGCTCCATCATCCTTCACACCAATTGACTCCTGTCATTTTGCTACTGTCGTTAAGGGTTCCCGTAGCTGTATGTGATCCAAGAGTTTGGGCACCTCAAGGATCTTGCCCGTCATGTAGTCCTCTCGACTACAGCTCAATATCGCCCCACCTCTTCTCTAGAGGTGCATGAGCATTCATGGCGCAATCATCATCGTCCTCTTTGTCAGCTTGCACCCTTCTCTTCTTTTCCCTTCTTCCGAGGGCACTGCGTGGTGAAATGACCCATTTCTCCACATTTGAAGCATCTGACTTTGGATATGTCCTTTCGTTTCTGCTGCCCTTGCTGTCCCACTGATGCGAGAGCTGCATCCTCCTCTTCCTCCTTATTGATTTTGACCACTTTGTTGTTTCTTCCCGCCTTGGTCCATCATTTGATCTCTTCCTGTCGAAGAGCTGCCTACATCTCCTCCCAACTCGGAAGATAAGCCTTGCCCAAGATGCTTTGGACAAAGGTTTCCCAGTCTTCTGTGACTACATTCAGGGCTGTCCTAACCATAAATTTAGCATTTGGTGTAGCCCCTGCGGAAGTTAGCTGTCCAGGGATCCTTTGCAACCTGAGAAGGAAGGGATCGAATTCTTCTCCCTTCTGCATCTGAAACTGTCTCAGCTGATTCTCAAGCAACATCTTTCGCTGAACGAAAGTTCCCTTGTACAATGTGGTCAAGGCCTCCCACATTTCCCTTGCTGTGTCTTTCTCAACAATATGTGGGATCACATGATCCTTGACCTCGTCCAAGATCATGCACTTTGCTTTTGCCTGAGCCTCCTCGTACTTCTTGAGATGATCAACATCAACTGGAACAACAACCATCCTCAAGGAATAATCCTTGATGCGATTTTAATCCAAAATTCTCAGGAACCTGGCCTTCCAGATGACGAAGTTGGATGCTCCATCTAACCTGTCCCGATCCCTCGGTCCATTAACAACCATCTCTTCTCCCTCTTTCACTGCTACCCCAGCAAAACTTGGATCTGGATTTCTTTGGCGCTAGAAATCCTCTAAGGAACAAGCTTCCTTTGAATTTCAATTTCCTTCCAGAAATCCTTCTGCCAACCACTGTCGAACCACCCCTCTAATCTCTCTTTGTTGTTGCTCAGCACTAGATCTAGATTTCTTGGCAAGAAATCTTTCGAGGAATTGATTCCCTCTACTTTGCTTCTGCCCCACCAGGTACTGTTCTACACCAACAGAATCAGCGCCCCTAGATGAAATCTGTGCTGCACCTCTAGCCATGATAACCGGAAAAGCGAGACTCAACAGTCTTCACCTTGGCCCAGTAACCACTGTGTTGTCTGTGCTACACCTCTAGCCACGATTACCGGAAAAGCGAGACTCAACAGTGTTCGCCCTGGCCCAGTAACCACTGTGCTGCCCTCTGCAGCAACAACGTCACCCAATCAGGCTGACGCAGGCTTTGCGTGAGCCTCCCCTGGTGATTGCATCACCCCTCCTCTACTCTCTTGGCTTGAAACTGTGCTGTCTCTCGGGACAACTGTCTTCACACATAGATTTTCCTTTGTCCTTTCGCTGATGGCTTCAGTCCTCCTTGATCTGCAATTGCTCTGATACCATGTGAAAATTTCTGAATCTAACAAACTAGAAATCCTACTGCAGTAAATTGATTTGCATTACCTACTTGTGTTCTTCATTTTAACAAGTTATTTTCAGAAATATTAAGAAAATATTAATGAAAATACACTGCAACCTACACCAATATTCAGATCAAGTACTGAATGTTGAACTGGTTAACGACCATCTCTGCTCAAATGAATGTTGAACTAGTTCTCTTCTCCCTCTTTCTCTGCTGCTCTAGCAAAACTCGGATCTGGATCTCTGCTCAAATGAATGTCGAACTAGTTCTCTTCTCCCTCTTTCTCTGCTGCTCCAGCAAAACTCGGATCTGGATTTCTTTGGCACTAGAAATCCTCTAAGGAACAAGCTTCCTCTGAATTTCGATTTCCTTCACAGAAATCCTTTTGCCAACCACTGTCGAACCACCCCTCTCTAATCTGTCTTTGCTGTTGCTCAGTATTGGATCTAGATTTCTTGGCAATAAATCTTTTGAGGAACTGATTCCCTCTACTTTGCTTCTGCCCCACTAGGTACTGTTCTGCACCAACAGAATCAGCACCCCACCAGCAACTCCAGATGAAATCTGCGCTGCACCTCTAGCCACGATAACCGGAAAAGCGAGACTCAACGATTGCTGGGTCTTGGAGATCTC
>APFE030816451.1:0-12446 GCA_000404065.3 Pinus taeda
TTCAAGAATATTCTATCCCTGTTTTGTAAAGCTACAAGTATGGCGCCCAATTACAATAAATAAACCACTATGTTGGTGTCCTGTTTACAAAACAAGCAAACACATGAACTTCATCAAGAAATGGAGGTTGGTCTCAAGTATCTTGGCTTGAGACTCAAGCGTAACGATTACCGCATTGTGGACTCGACTTGGATTACTGCAAAAATCGAAGGTCGCATCAACATTTGGTAGTAGAGATGGCTATCTAAATCAGGTATACTGACACTTATAAAATAAGTATTGGAGGCCATACTAAATTATTGGATGGCATTGGCTTGGATATCAAAATTCATCATCAACAGAATACAACAATTATGTTGTAGATTTTTATGGAGAGGGAAAAATGTTAGTACAACATTTTCATGGGTAAAATGGGAGAGAATTGGAAAACCAAAAAAATGGGGAGGATGGAGCATAAAGGATCTGAACATATTCGCAATGACGCTTGCAACAAAGATGGGGTGGCATATTATTATATATGATAGCTTATGGAAAGAGGTGGTTTATTTCAAATATATATACCCTTTATGAGTAATGGAATGGATTCATAGGCCAAACCGGGGTATCATTGGTTCGTCCATCATATGGAATGCTATCACATAATCCATTGTTGTCATTAAGTGAGGATTGGCATGGTGGGTTGGAAATGGTGAACTAGTTCAACTTGGCATCGATGCTTGATAAGGATGTGGAAATTCTCATATCTTACCACTGGGTCTCAAAAAGTTACTTGAAATGGAAGGTATCACTCAAATCTCACATATTGCAGATGGAAGGAACACATAATGGATCTCACAGGGATGGTTATTTGCACAGGACCTCAGGTTACCAGAGAGGTGGAGGTTGGATTGGAACAGATTCATCGGGGCACTAGAAGAGTCACATATTAGGATATCTGACTAGGAGGATGAAATAATATGGGCTGCAGTGCCTCACGATCGCTACACTCCCTGGGATGGATACACTTTTCTTATATCATAATAGGAACTTATGGGGGTGGATTGGTGGTGCCGACCCCTCCAGAAGCTAAAGGAACCACATAAAGCATGATTGTTAATGTGGTTCATGTTATCAAACAGAGCTCCTACTGATGATAATCTCAATCGTCGTGCATTTCATGGTCCATCTTGATGTTGTCTTTGCAAGGATCATGCTAACATGTCAAGTGTGGCAACAAATTTATCTCTCCCTTAATACCAAGATCAGATGGAACGAGACTCATCTCACAAATGCTTAGAAAGTTTAGTGGAATTTTGTAGCATCAGAAAATCAGGAATCTTCCTCTGCTAGTATGTTGGGGTATATGGATAGTTAGGAATCAATCCATATTCTAGGACACCCACTTTCAATGGAAAATGAATTGTAATCACATTGTCACATTATATCACTTGATTCCTGAGGAGTTGGCATCAAAACCCATCTGTGTCATTACTCCTGAAGCAATTGATCGTAATTTCCCTTGGGCATATTTTGATGGGTCGGCACAAGACAATGAATGTGGGGGTGGAGCAGTAATTTACATTACATGAACACATTATTACAAGATCAAAATGGGATTTGGGAGAGGCGCCAATAATTACTATGAACTCAACAGCCTGAGACACCTTCTCATCTTTGCACTTGAGAAAAACTGCAACAAGATTTAGATCTTTGGGGACTCAAAACTTGTTATCAATTGGATCAAATATGCATCTCATTGTCACATGCACACACTCAGGGGTTTACTGGATGAACTCATCACTCTAAAATCACATTTTGATTTTATTGTATGCTCGCATATATACAAGGAAAGGAATACGATCTCTAACATTCTTTCCAAGGAGGCCGCACAACAACACAAGGGGCAATGGGTAATTCAAGAACACCAAGATCAAGATATTGATCATTACTTCCATCAGTCTTTCATCAAATAGGATGGGGATGATTCCAAATGATCTGCCATGATCATTTGGTGGCTATAAGAATTTTTGTTTATTTTCTGTTTTGAACTATATGATTGGTTTTGATGTTATTTACATGTATATATTTATGTCTTTTATGTGTATATTGATGGTCCTAATGAACATGGCACTGGATAGAATGGCTTGGTCCATTTATGATATTTTGCATATCCATTATGCAGATGATACAACATGTAATTTTCTTTTTGGTAATGGAAATTACGATTTTTTTCTTGGGAAAAAATAACCCTAAGAGGATTACTAGCATTGATATACCCTTAGCATCAAGAGGCTAGGGTTTTATAGTGAACCCTAAAGGTTGGGGTTTTACAAAAATTAATAAATGACAATAGATAATATAATGAGGGTAGATTCAATATAATGATTAATCACATTAACAAGAATCTTTATGATTCAAGACCCTAAACATAAGAAAGTTAGTAATACACAACAAATTTCAAATTGATTGTATCTTTTAATGAAGAAGTTTAGCTATAAATCTTGTGATATTTAGACATACCTTGAGTTTCTCCTTTTTACAAACCTTGTAAGATCTTCATTAAAACTCTCCCTCTGAATTTAGCATGATATTTATATATGCAATCCTTATTGACAAATATAACCAAGCAAAAATATACAATACCGAAAACATGGTGTCAATTTGTCAATTAAGAGTTTATATGCAACAATGGAGGATGGAATCCTAGTCTTTTCAAATCCTAGAATTAGCAAAATTCAAATCATATTTCCTTTAATCAACACTAGGGATTGAGTTGCATCCTATATTACCTACAAGTCCTAGAAGTCGAGAGTAGTGAGGGAATTTTAGGGTTTCTAGATGATTAGGGTTTTTATCATAACAAGTATAGATAACAATCTATAATATAATGAAATTACAAACCGTAGATTCACATAAACCCTAAGACAATTCATGTTATATTTTTTTATTAGATGAATATGTCATTCACAATTACGTATCTTTGTCTTGAATGATTGATATTCCATTTGCCTCCTTTTTGCAAATTGAGTACACATAGTTAGATGACTAAAACAGAAAGAACAAAGATACTTACTTAACTTTGGTGTTGAGTCTAACTCCTTTTAAAATGATAAACTGCTTCTATAAAATATAGAGCTTGCTCAATGAATTGTTCCTTTCTTTGATTGATAAATCATGTATCGAATTCTAGTAGCCTTTTCCAAGATAAGTTTGAAATGTATTGTGCATCAAATATTCTATTGTTTCTTTCTCTGTCACTTATAAGTTTTGGCCTACCTTTCCAGGATAGGATTGTACTTCTTTTGTATAACTTGGACTAGGTGTATTGTATAGGTTTCGGTGTTCTCTTAAATTGAGGCTCTTTTGAGAATGCAATAATAATCTTCTTTTAGGGATTCCATTAATATGTATTCTCAAAACTTTAGGATAAGACTTGGGCAACCAAATGTCAAAGTTCATAATTATTTGACTCACTGTTTAATTTCATATTGTACATATATAATTTCAGACCTTTGTTTTTATACTTATATATTCACTTTACCTTGTAATAGGCTCCACATTGACTAGGCTATACATCTAGCCTTTCTATCCTCCAAAACAAATTTCTTTAGGCTCCTCTTTGTGATTCATCATCTTAGGTTTGTATATGTAATCTTCTAGGTGTGTGGTCAAATTGTAGAGGTAATGTTTTATAGTTATGCTTGGATTTATGAGAATGACTTCTTTTTATTGTCTTGAAGTTCTTTTGTGATATTCTTATTTCCCTTTAAGTGAACAAACCAAGATTTGATATGATGTTGAGAAATCTAGGGAAATGAGATCAGATCTTCTGTTATATTGATTTCTCTTTACTTATGATCGATACTTGTAATTTCTTAATTAATTTCTTCTTCTTCTTCTTATAGTTATTATTTATTTGTTCATCAAACAAATAGAACTTTAAAACTTCTGCTCCATTTGGTCAAGTTCACTTGGGTATATATAGTATATTTCCATTGTACTTTGAGACGACTTATAAGAAATGAAGTTGTAGCCGATTTAGAGGAACTTGAGGGTGACTTAATCGATGGAGGGTTCAACATGATATAATAAATTTATTTCTTTGACATTGTGAATCTAAGAAAGGTTTCTTACATAATAACTTTGATTTTGACTTAACAAAAAAAATCCTAGAGCACTCAATAGCTGCTTTGACCTATTGACCATTGACCCAAGCATGAAACCCATGCTTTAATAAGTCAATTAAAAAGACTTTTTTTATAAATATTTTTCTTTTATTTCTTTTGATAGATACATGACTCAAATTGAATTATGAAGACGAACACTAGTTACATTAGTCAGCATCATTGAGTGCTTCAAGGGCTTGTCATTGAGTCTACAAGTCAGCTGATTCATTGTCCTGTATAGAATACCCTTTTGAGGATGTTACATATTGTAAAGAAATTTTATTTGAGTCAAAAATAAAGTCAAAGACCCTCCAAGACCTTGTCAAACATGTAGCAACAAGTCAGATAACATGAAGGAGAAAGTCGACCTCATGAAAGGATATTTGACACCTTATGAAGCCTATATATAAGAGACTTCAACCTCACTTGAAGAGCACTCAATCACCACAAGAAACTCAATCATGGAAGAAAAGGAGAGAAAAGAAGAAGAAGACGTAAATAACAAAATATTTTAATATTGTTTTTGGGTTATCCTCTCATCACATGTGCGAAAATTAGGGAAACCTTACTAAAAAAAAGTTAAGTGTTGGAAAGTTAGTGGGCAAGTCAAAATTTTAGAACTTGTTGGACAAGTAAAAATTGCAGAAGTTGTTGGGAAAGTCGAAGTTTCTAGAAGTTACTAGGAAGGTCGAAGTTGTTGTTGGAAGGTCAAATGTTGTTGTTGCAAGTTGTGTAAGGAAATCTCATTAAGAAGGAAGTTCGATTTGGCGTTGGAGGGGTCTTGGTCAAGAGTCATAGGTCTTGGAATTTGTCATTTTAAGTTCTATAAGAAGAGAAGAGTTCTTGTGGTTTTCCTCTCATAAGGAGAGGGTTGGGCCCTAGCTTATAGCCTACATCTTATGTCCTCTTGTCTCATATTTATTTATTGTTTGGTAGCTATTTGATGATAATAAACACAAATTATAATCAAGTGAAAGAAGAATATAATCAATTTAAGAAAAAATACATAAAAAGCAATCATCAAAGTAAGAGAAATCACCTAATTTGTTGCCCCTGGATTTCTCAACATGGTATCAGAGCTAAGGTGACAAGTTGAGAAAAGGAAGCTTGTAGAAGAATCATGAAGAGGAGTATCAAGAAAGGTCTATGCATTAAAGAGGAAATAATACCATAAAGAAGGTATAAACAAGATCTGAGTACAAGGAAAAGAAAGACCTCAAAAACCCTACCACCACTCAAAGAAGGACTACACATTTGAAGCATCTTGAAGTCTCCATTTCAAGGAAGAAAGAAGAGGTGTTTCCATCATCATCAAAGGAATCAAGGTGTTCTCCCTCTATTTGAATCAAGTATTCCATCTCAAGAATATTTTAAGAAGGACATCTCTACAAGAAGCATTGTCATCTTCAAGGAAGCAAACATCATCATAAAAATCAAGAAGGCATCAAGAGATATCACCATTAACGGAGAATATTCACTTGAAAAGTATCATTATATGTATGACTGAATCTATTATCAAAATGACTTCATTCTTCAAGGAAAGGAATAAGTTTGTTGGGTCATCAAATTTCCTTGCATGGAAGAAGAGGACAAATTTGATCCTCATATAAAATGAATTCATTGGACATGTTAAGGGTATAATTATAGAACAACCAAAGGAATAATCTCAAGCTCTAGAAAAGCATATGAAGGGGTGAATAAGGGCTTAAAGATTCCTCATAGAATCAATAAAAGATTCTCTCATCCCTTGTGTAGTAAAATTGGAAAATTCAAAAGACATTTATGACAAGATGATAGAATTATTCTCCGTAAGCACGGTAAGAGAAGTAATATCCTTGAGAAATGAGCTATATAAGATGAAAGTATCAAAATAAGAAGGGATAGACTCATATCTTATGAGGGTGTCAGAAATACAAGATTAACTATAAGAGTTGGGGGAAATAATGTCTAATAAAGAAATGGCCACCGTAGTGCTCAATGCACTACCTGATGAATGGGTCAACTTCGTATCTAACATCTACGAAAAGAAGGAATCCACCCCATTCACTGAACTTTTGTCATTCTATAAAATTGAAGAAACCAAGTTGAAGGAAAAAAGAGATGCACGACAAAATGAAAAGGTTCAAGCATTTGTTGCCATGGCTAGGAGAAAAGGAAAGTTTGGGAAGTTTGGTCCTCAGAAAAAGAAGAATATCGATATGTCAAAGATCCAATGCTGTGATTTTCAAGAATATTAGTAATTCAAGAGAGACTATGTGAAACTAAAGAAGGACAACAAGAAAATTAAGGAAAGGAATGAATCCCATGTCACCAAAGAAGTGGAAGAACTTGAGAAGAACAAATTAAAGAAGAAGAAAGTAAAAGATCTCTACTATGACTAAGATAATCTCCTTCACTTAAATATTTTCAGTTTTTTCTTAAATATAGCTATCATGGTAGAAATCATTGTAAGTATGGTAGGTTGCATCATATTAGAAGCATTTGATTGAAGCAAGATCTACTTATAGAAGATTGAAAGGATATATGAAGTAGAAGTCTACATGAATGTAGCATTCATCATAAAAAGAAAGTATATTTTGACAACCGAATTAAAATCATAAGTAGTATACATGGTTGAAAGAAATTCATCTAACATGATAGAATATAAAAATGATTCATCATAAATCATCATAATTAGAAAGAAGCATTTGCAGGATAAGGATAATCAAGATCCTCCATTGGAATCTTCATTATAAGGTTCACCTATACTTGGAAGAAGCAAGTGCCTAGTTGATCACTCCACCTTGTGTGGGATCCATTACTTAGAAGGATGATGGTATGATGAAAAGAAGTGCAACATGTCAAAATGGTTGAACAAATTTCAAGCAAGGAAAGGAAGTTGTCGAAGGAATTATAGAAGACCCAAATAAGAAAAGAAGGATCTCTTCCTTTAGAAATATGCATGAAGGCATGGTTCACATATTGACAAGATGAAATCAATATAATATGTCCTCATAATTAATATGAGGTGGTTGAAAAAGAGGAACTATGGATGGAATTTCCTGGGGAGAAATATATGAACGAAGAAAGAAGAGATCGTGAAAGATGCAACTATAGTCACGTAAGAAAATATAAGGAATCAACATCTAATGACTAGAATAATTGGCTATGACATGTCCATAGACAAGGTCTGAAGACCCTGATAAGGTCTGTAAAGGAAGGAGAACCTTGAAATTTAAATTATTGGAGATGTGCTTATGAATGTGCAGGATGTTGATGTCACAAGAAAATAGATGTCATGATGAAATGCCATCATAAAAGGTAACTTTGATTTGATGTTCATTTTGATTTTTTAACAACATCTGGTTGGGTTGATACTGGGCTACTGAAAGAAAGTTGTACATTTCATCTACATCTAATACTCACGGGAATGGATGGAAGATCTTGAAAGTAACCTGACTTGGAATAGGTAGCCAAATGAAGAAAAACTAGATGTGGACTAGAAGATCACTTTCCGATGAAAAGAAGGATGACATGACTGATATGGTTCATGAAGAAAATTAATGGATGGTTGATGCCCTACGAAGAAAAAATAGAATATGAAGGATCCATAAGGATGAAGATGAAATTCATGACATCTAAATGATGATCTCTATAAGTAGCTGATAGTACCATGATCTCCACCAAAGAGATAATCATTTTTGTTGGTAACAAGTCCCTAGTTAATAGGGGGCTTGGACAAGTCCCTAGATAAGAGGGGGCTTGGGTATATTCCTTTTATAGGAATGAGTATATGTTCCCTAGTTGAGAGGAAGAAATAATAGAGGATTGGGTAAGGATCTGAGACTAATTTTGATACTCTTTGAGGATGAGGTAGGGCATCCAAGTTAAGAGTAGTTGAAGAGGAAATTCCTTGAGGATGTGCTATTCCAAGATAGGAATTGTCCTAAAATAACATACTTTGTGTACACCTAGGTGGGGTATGTTCCTTAAGAGACAATGTCGATGGTGTTTTTCAGTCATTGGTCTCGCTAACGTTGTGCTATGATCTTGTGGAGAGATAGAGTTTTTAGTCAAGGTATTTCTATGTGAAAATGTTGGTTAGTATGATGAGATGCTTCGACATAAGCTAAGGAAGTATCTTGTCATATGTCTTACCAATCCGACTCTTCTGCTGAGAATTCTTCAATTTGGGAATGTCCAAGTACCTTGTATGGATTATGAATAAATCCCTAGTTAAGAGGGAGTGTTGAAATATGTAACTAGGTTCAGTCTTCATAATGACATGTAATGATGATTTTATGTATTCAATGCATTACTCTTTGAGGGAGTCGGTGAATGTTCCTAGAAGCACCTCATAGGTTGAAAGACTTCGAAACTTCATCTCCTTTGTAAATTTTAAGAATAAAACCCGAATAACCTAGTTGTTGCACTTGTAAAGGCTAGCGAAGGTCAATTAGGGCTCCTTAGCATAATAAATCTTTGATCTAGGTGTATTTTGATTCCACTAAGCCCAAGAATCAAGGCACTTATCCCATGACTAATCCTCTCATCCCTTTGGTGGTCAAATAATTTTTCTTTTCTTCATCTTCTCCAATTTTAGACCTAACTCTAGAAGGACTCCTAGGGCATCAAGTGAAATATTTTGTAGCCATCCAAAGCCCTTGCAAATTGATCCACGACATCATTGGGATCTTCTCAAGAGTTCTCCAAGTTTGAGCTCAATCTGATGGTGGAATCCCGAGATATTTCTAGCCCTAGCTCAAGGATCATTCCTCTCCCTAGGTTGCTTGAGGTTAGTGTCCTCATTTGAAATTCAAAAGAAAACCGCTCCTTTGATCCTATTTTCCTCCCTAACTTGGTCAAGCCCCTCCATTTTTTATCAAATCCATGCCATTGACCTAGTTTGGGTCTACTTGGGTTCTTTATCACAACCTTGTGACCCAAATTCCACAAGGATTACATAGAATCATTTTCTCCTTTAAGATCATTATGTCAAGGATAGCTATTGTTAAGGGATACTCCCCAAACTTAGATCTAAGCGTATCCATAACCCTTTTAAGAGATTCATCTATCTTTCTTCAATGACAAGCAATCCCATTATCCGAGCCTCTCTTGTGAATAGGCTTTATGAATCACTCCACCTCCTATCATTGATCTATCCATCCTTGTGATTCCTCCCATACCGACTATCCTCCCATTGATTAAAGTATGTAAAGAGAAGGTATCTTTAGCTGAGGTGATAATGGGCTATTGTTCCATTGTTGCCCCTTGATCTAATAGTTTCTCTATAGGATCCCCTCCTAGGACCCTTGCTAGTTTGAGCCATAAAAGACACATCTGACCAATTTCTTCACCGTGTGGCAACACAATTGTATTCATGCAAAAGAAGGAAAACTAGAGGCTCTGCATTGATTATCAAGCCCTAAAAAAAATCACTATCAGGAACAGGTACTCAATTAAACATATTGATGACCTTCTTGATTAGCTCAAGGGGGCCAAATACTTCAACAAGATTGATTTAAAGTCTGGCTATAACCAAGTTTCAATATAACCCATAGATGTGTGGAAGACTGCTTTCAAATCCAAGTAGGGTATTTCGAGTGGTTGGTCATGCCTTTTAGTTTGACGAATTCCCCCACAACTTTCATGAGGCAGATGACATATTTTAGGCTTTCGCCAACTCATTCGTCATTGTATCTTGATGACATCCTCATCTTCTAAAAGAGGTGGGAAGAACATTTGTAACATATTTGGCACGTCTTGGATACTCTACAGTAGCAAAAGCTATACTTGAACTTGGAAAAGTTCTCTTTTGGCATGGACAAGGTCCAATATTTGGGTTATATTATTGATGAGCAAGGTGTAAATGTGGATCCAGGCAACGTTCAAAATTGAACCCTTCGTAGCCCTTCCTTAGGCTCCTGGCCCTTCCTAAAAGGGCTAAAAGAAAATTACACTTCAAAAAAAATTTAAATATCAAACTCACTCGTCAACTACAAAGGTTATATTAATTTTTTATATTTCAAAAGAAGGGAAATATTTTTAATAGCGTATAAATACTTTTTTAAGTTTACGATAATTTCAAGTTTGTACTAGTGCATAAATCACTCTGACTAGTGATAATTTGGTAGAAGAGACTAGTCAAAGTCCAAATGACCTCATACAATTTAATAGTTATGTCATGATTTGTGGACGTTTCCATGAGGCCCCTAACTTACGCCAAAATGATGCAACTTACACCAACAAGACATGCAACAATCATGATACTATTACACCTAGCACAGGGCAATAGATCACATTGAATAACCTTTCAACAACTATGCATGTCCTCTCGCTCCTCCATGATTATCCTTGAGTGCTCTTTCCCTACATCCATTTTTTCTATTTTCATTTGAATTGCAACCCATCATCCACAAAAGGAAAGTTATCACTCGATGCTAGACTATAAGTTATTTTTCGTTATCCTCCTCATATCTTCATTAACATTTGGTTTTTCAGTCTATGGATTCTTTAATGCAACACTCCTTGAAGTAATGACAGCCTTCGTGGTCACCTAATGTATCCTGGGCACCATAGAATCCACACCCGAGGAAACCAACATTGTGGCTAGATACCCTAAATGCAACTGCTTTCCATCCTTCCATTCCAAGCATTGGTGGTCAAGTTGTTTTCTACATTGTTAATGGTGAAAATTTTTATTTTCATAATTATATGAATCTACCAACTTTGAAAAGAATATATATCTTATATCGAGGGTATTAGACTCCACAATTATAATGCTCTCATTCAAACTCTTGCTGATTTTGCTTCATTGCTTAAATCCATATGAATTTCTTGTCCAAGTACCATTTTTCATGGAGTGTTTGTTCTCTATCATAAATCTACAAGTTTCCTTGAATGTTACTAAACATCATTCAACAAATCAATGAATAACCTATCAAGAAATCTATAGTCAAATCTTATGGCATCTTGCTAAGGTTAAATTTTTTCTATCGCTATCTTGCTAAGGGATTTTTAATTTATGTATTTACTTATTCTATCATTTGTATTTATTTAATAGTGTAAATCTTGAAAAATGTCTCCTATTGGTCATCCTAAGAAGGATAAAATGAAATTGTCAATCGCTGAATCATTTGGTCTTACACAACATTCTAATCAACCATGTAAGATTCAAAATGAAGTTGATGCTCATCTACATGAATATGATGAATCAAATAGTGTAGAGGTTGTTGAAATAGAAAACCTATCAAAGAAACACAAAATAATATTCAAATCTAAATGGAATACAAGGTTTCCATGGGCTTATGTTTTAAAACATTTAATGGTAATGAAAGGATAAAATGTTCTTGACGTGTTAAATTTAAAAGTGAGACTCCATTTTCAAAAGAGGGAACTACCACTCTTTAAGTTAGTGGTATAAGTGGCCATGCAAAATCAAAACCTTAATTTTTGTTTTACAAATTTTGGAGGGAAGAAGTGATCGAAGCAATATTCCAATCATTAAACATGTATAACTAATGGTAAATGTTGGGAAGGAGAAAATTATATCAATGGTTGAAAACATATATTTTGTTGCTATACATGATTTATCTTTAGAAATGTATAAGTCAATATGTGACTTGAATTGGATAAATGCACTCCATGCATGCTTCTAATAGATGAATTTTCTGCATACACAAATACCACACCAAGAAAATATTTTCTTCAAGTTGCTAAAGAGGTGTATTGGAACAATCAAAAAGAGAAGATTTTACATAGGTCATTTTACTCAATTTCAGTTGATGGAAGCACTAATCAAATTATGGAACACCAACTAATTGTTTATACTACATATTTGATGAATGGAGGAAGAAGTCAATGTTTAATAAAGTTTGTATGTTTACTTCATATAAAGGATGGAATAACTCAATGTATGTATGATCTAGTGAGAACTCTTTTAGCATAAATGGATTTATATTTGATGAATTTTGTTGGTTTTGGTTTAGATGGTGCATCTTCCATAAGGGGTATTCATGAAGGTTTATCTCTTAAGCTTCGTATGCTCCTCATTTATTAGTTATCCATTGCATAGCTCACAGGGAAGCATTAAAAATCAATAAGGCTTCATTTCATTTTCCAGAGTTGCAATATATTAAAAAATTTGAAAAAAAGTTTATTCATGGCTTTGAAAATCGACTAAAGCACATGGAAAATTGAGAGAGCTAATGTATACATTTCAAATCACTAAGTTAGTGGTATTACAAATTGATCCAGGTGGATGTTGGTGGCCACCCACCTATCCCATTTGGACCCCCACATTTGTCTCTTTCAGTTTTTCAG
>APFE030816452.1:0-15946 GCA_000404065.3 Pinus taeda
AGATAGCTTTTTAGCGCTCACAGAGCTCGATCGAGCGCTTAAATAGCTTGATCGAACCATCGTTTTTTCCACCCAAACGCACCCTCTTTCATCGAAAAGTGTAACCCAGCTCCATGCTTTCACCCGGAAATATCATACATATATAGTTTATGGCATTATGATAGCATATTTTGACTGGATTGTTTTTTGTTGGGTGATCTTATTGTATATATTTAGATGTAGGTGGATTGATATAGTATGTGATCATAGGTGTGGACAATATATGCACTCATCTTTCAGATGATTGTTGAGTGATTAACAATCATTTACTTTTTTTATATGTGTTACAACATCTATAACATGTAATTTTTACTATTTATTAATTGAAATTACAATTTTTCCTTAGCGAAAAAAGATAGATCCCAATGAATCTATAATGGTTCTCTCTCAATATATACAATGAGTAATTTTTCATTGTTTAAATTGTATTTTTGAATGCTATAGAGAATATATAAGTTAAACTTATAAATCCAAAAATCCTTTATTGTATTTCACGGAAATTTGACAAAAAAGAAAATATATCTAAAAAAGGACCAAAACGTAAAATAGTGAGACGAATTCAAATATTTTAACTATAAAAACTTATTTTTTCAATTGCTTTATATGATATATACATAATTTTAATATAAATATTATATAAATACATTAAAATATTTTACATAACATTTGCATAGTCCACATTAAAATGGTTTTTTTATTATTAATATATCTTTTTAGTATATGTTAATATGACTTAACCCTGTCCACTATAGTATTTTATTGACAAACCACATTTAAATTTTTTATTATTATGAATATTTTTAAATGTTACATATTAATTTTATCTTAAAAATTGAATGAATTACACATCTCTCTCTTATTATTCTTATTAGGAATTACTTGAAGGTGGAAATCCTTCACCTTCTTCGAAAAGAGCTCTAGTTGGATAGTTCACTAAGTTATGGTCTTTACCCAAATTCATGGAAACTTGGGTCTCTTAGAATTGGAGGAATCTTGTCCAAAGTCATATCAATGTTGTGATATCCCCATATTGACCCTTCAGTTAATTTTGATTTAATTGTTATTAATAATGTCGCTGATATTATATTGCCCGTGTCTGCATAAATTTGTTGTTATGGTGACAAATATGAATTGGATGAATCCAGGAACAATGTGTATGTAATATAGATGCTTGATTCACGAATATGTTGACACAATTGATTGGGAACACATGATCTACGATATGGACTATGATACCAAAAGTGGGAAAATGATGAGTGTGTTGCAAGGAATTGCCTTTCCAAAGCCTCGCCATGAAATTCAAAATTAAAAAGTGAGCCATTCTCTCTTGCCCAAGAACCAATTGATTGTGAATGACTGGGTAGTTGGAACAATCACTCTCATAAATATGGAAGTTAGGGTGATAGATATGATAATTCTTAGAATTTAATGGAAGGGATGAGATGAGTACATTCCTTGGATTTTAAATTTAACCCATAGATTTCTTGGGAGGCCGAGGTAAATGTGGGACTATACAATGGCACAATTAAACATGGAAAATTTTGGAAGAGGACAAAGACCTGTGAAGGAAAATGGGTGTGAAATATTCATACTCATATGCATTCAAACATATATGTATAGAAAGGGATACCATAATGAGTAGAGACACACGAGTTCCTAAGTAATGAAAATCATAAGGTGAATGTTTCCAATCCCAATTTGAATTACAACTGAAGCATTCTAGGTGATTAAACTACATTTTGGGTGCCCAAATATGCCCATAAAGATAAAAATCATGAATTGGTATGATGTTGGTATGTTTTGGGCTCCCTAAAAATGATATTTTATTGTCAAATATTTCTAAATAGCTCTTGACTCTAGTTGGGAAAAGTGGGTTGCGATTTTATTTGCATTGGCTGAGTATGATAACTAAGAGGTGGGAAATCACCAAGAGACTGCGAAGTAGTGAAGGCATTCCCATATTTGATTCACTAACTGATTGAGAGGCATCTAGAGATTGTAGAGGCTTAAGCTCACTTAGGTAAGGAAATTCTTGACTCTATCATATGTGTGAAGGAAAGTTGTCTTCACCTAACCCAATTACCAGTGAGTTATCAATTCTCCCCTTATGGTATCATGGCTAGGCTAGGCGGTGGCCAAATGTAGAAAGCGATGTGCAGCTAATCCTATGTTTAGGTGGAAAATGATCCTTCCCAGATGGGTTTCCATTTTGAAATATTAGATACATGTTTTCTATTTTCATTTAATTATTGTACATTTTCTTCTTAAATAACTCTAGTAAAAGTTTATAGTGTTTAATTTTATGATAATGAAAGTTTGCTTATATGATTTTTTTGCATAGTGTGTTTTCATTGATGTTAAAGCTAGGAGGGAGAACCATGAGACCCTTTTTGGGTACATGTTAAAATTAGGGAGACACCCCTAATATGAATAATATTGTTCAAATAAATTTTTGTATGTCAACATAGCCATAGTCATAAGTCTGCCCAACATTGATGGTGTGCATGAATTCACATCAACGTGTATAAAGAACAGATTTAGAAAACACACTAGAATATGAATTGGATTGTGGAAATGTGACTTGTATTCAACAAAAGGTGCATAATTGAGGATCAGAGGAGTAAAGTCAAAGATATTAAGGAAGGAAAAAGAGTCGAGTAGGTGGTTTGAGGCACAAAATAAACAAGAAGTCAAAATTTTGAAAAAAATGTCAAATTTTCTTATAACAAGGAAAAGCTTCCACATCGCTTTTCTTTGGTCTACCTCCATCAATTAACGAACAAAGATATTTTTGGTAACAAAATTTTCATCTACCAAACCCTCTACAGATAGATATTTTCACAAAGGCTAGGCTTTGTAGATTCACTAGTATCTCGATATAAGTAGCTCTTGGACTAACCCGTGGTCATAGAGGTACTAAGGTGTAGCACCTTATAGAAATTATGGTGTAGAATTATAAATACTCATGAAATTTTGATCTAAATCACAATATACAATCCTACTCTATTGCTATGCGGAATTCAATTCTTAATTTATGACATCAATCACAAACATGCAATAAGAAACAACACACATGCACAATATTTTTCCATGGGAAAGAAATCTGCTAAAGAACACTTATGTCTGCTTGCATTAATTTGATGATAAATATGTATTACAATTGCTAGCTCAATCTGAGCTCAACCTGCAAGTGAATAACCCATCTCTCTGCCCACTAAGAAGCTCTGAACCAGATTTAGTCAATTTATGCCTCTACTTGAGCCCCTATTTCCTTGAGCAATTCCTGAGGAAATTAGGCCCCTATTATTTAGGAATTTCCTCCAAAAGGCTTGCACAATTCCCAAGGTTGATCATCTAATTGCATGCAATATTTGTACACTCAAGACTAGTCTACAACTAATGTTACACTACCTTGGAATCTCCACCACAACTAGGGAACTCGAATGATCTACATGCACTAGCTATTTTTGGTTGATTTATTAGTTAACTAGATGATGACTAAGTTATATTGTTGTCCCACTACACAACTGTTCTTCCACTAGTTCTTCCAATAGTTAGAACTAGTTTAACTGAAAACAAATTGAAATAAATGACCTTGATTGCTACAAATTAGTAATCACACATGCTTAACTGAACTCCAACTCCTCTAAATTGAATTTGCTGAGCTAACTGGGTGACAAGAGCCATGTCACACAAGTTAACTGTATCCAAGTTATCTGTTGATGTGGAAATTCGTTTTTTCTCAAATTTACCAAGGAAAAATCAAATTGAGACTTTCTTGCTATATTTTTCAATACTCCCTCTTGGAAAGAAATGGATTATCAATCACCATTATCCTGCACCTGTGGAACTCAAACTTCCCTCTTAACAAAGCCTTTGTCAAAATGTCAAGATCTTGTTCCTTTGTTGGAATGTATTGTAGCAACATTATCCACCTCTACACACAACCTCGTAAATGGTGATATTAGATATCTATATGCTTGGATCCATCATGAAATATCAGATTCTCAAAGAGCTTGATGCAACTTTTATTATCACAATAGATCATAGTTGGATTCATCATCTGACCAAACAGTCCCACAAGTATCTTTCTTGTCCAGATTGCCTCATATGTTGCTTGACTTGTAGCCATGTATTCTCCTTCTTTCAAGTTGATCGCCCCAGATCTTTGCTTCCTTTTGTATCAGGAAACAAATATGGACCCAACAATGAAAATTCCACCTGATGTACACTTTCGGTCAGATGGACTCCCTTCCTAATCTGCATATGTGAAGCCACACACCTTCACTCCCTCTATCTGTCTGTACCATAATCCAAACAAGGTAGTGCCTCTGACGTACCGTAAAACATGCTTAGATTCCTTCCAATATAATTTGGTTGGCCTAACCATAGTTTGCTTCAGTTGGTTTATTGTATAGCACATATGTGGTCATGTGTTCACAAGATACATCAGTGAACCCACTTTTTGTCGATGAATGGTACCATCCACTTCTTCGCTTGAAGTGGCATCCTCCTTCCTCTAGTTGGTCACTAGAGGTGTCTCCATGGGTTTACAACTCTCCATGTGAAATATCTGCAGTATCTCATTTGTATACTTGCCTTGAGAAACAAACAATTACCCATCACCTTGCCATACTTCCAATCCAAGGAAGTAGTGCATGAGACCCATGTCCTTCATTTCAAATTCCCTTGAAAGGTCCTCCTTGCAAGATCTGATTAGTTTCTCATCACCAATTGAAATTAAATAATCAAAATATAAGACAATAATAAGCAATTTACCTTATACCAAGATATGATAGAGGTTCACATCCACTTCACTTTCGGTGAAGCCCAAACCAGTGAGATAGTTGTCGATCCCGGTGTACCAAGTGTTGGGTGTGGCTTTTTAGCTATTTTCTGCACCTTCTTTCCCCACTTTTGATCCTTTTATCCTCCAATCCTATGAACTTTACATGATTAATTCCCCTTTTTTCTCACTTTTATAACCTATTCTACTGTCATGTTATTTTGTTGTATTTTACTAAATAATATGATACTTTATTCCTTTTTGTGGCTAATTGGGGGAGCATTGAAGAAGTATTTTGGAAAGCTCTTCTCATTTTCAGGTGTTTCTCGCAAGAACAAGGTTATGGAGTAGACAGGCAGTACTAATTAATCACAGAGAAGGGTAGAGAAGTTCGTTGTTACATCTTGAATGTTGTTACAAGTTGTTGTTACACAATGGATGTCGTCACAGGTTGTTGTTACATATTGAATGCTGTTACATGATGATGTTACACTACGCACTGATACAAAGGTATGCTGTTACACCAATGATGTTGTCGCCAACGATTGTCATAACGTCCCAAACCGTTGTTCACTCTCAGGATGTTATTGGATCGGAGCTGGGAAATTTGGGTACTATTCCACATAGTAGATGGCGGCATTAGGAATTGTTTATTTTGGAAGCAACAAACCCAAGCAGTTGCAATCCTAACTAATGTATATTTGTATTTAGAAATAGGTTGTAACTATTATTTTTTATCAACATGAGAATTGTGAAATTCTCATGACTGGTCTGTTTCTAATTTTGGGTATGTAATAACTGAGAGGAATGCAGATTTTCCTCTCAGAAACCACACCACAGTAATCTACAATCCAAAATATGTAATAACTATAAAGGAACTTGATTTTCCATGTACAAGGACACGCCATATAGAAGAGTATTGTTACTCTTATTCTATAACTCTGAATTATTTTTAATATTAATAATCACGGTGATGTTGTTATTGCTCTTCAACTGATTCGTTAATTACTTTGCGTTGTTCCTGTGCCCTGCTAAGGAGGAAGGCCCCTCCTCTTTGGTAGGGACTGTAGTGATAGAGGTAGTGTAGATTCTAGTTTCACTAATTGTTATATGGTTTCTTCTTGTTGTTGTACAAATTGAGAATTACATTCGCTGTTGTTCCAATTTATATTATGTTTTTACATCGAGTTAATCAATAGAATGGTAGTAACTAGCTGGAGTAGATATTAGTCCATGCATGGTGCACCCTTACTTTGATAGTTGCGAAGTGTGATTCAATTCTGTGGAGTGTTTTTATGTCTACATAAATGATTTTATTTAGCAATTTGGTTAAGTGACATCTTTTACTATTTTCTCCATTTTCTCATTCTTGGTTGTAGTGTATCAACACAAAGAATGAGAACTCCATTGAAACAAAAAGACCTACCCTGGGTTGACAATTAAATATTGTAGTCTCGGTCAATTAGGATTGGTTAAAACAACACTAAATTTTGGCGTCGTTGTCGGGGTTGGCAGTTGATGATATAGTCATCCAAGTTGTTTGTTTGATGATAGAGTGTTCCTAGTCCATAATTGATGGGCGGTAAGATGAGAGGTAAGAACCTGCGCATCGCTCTAACATACTTGGGTGGGCTTACCATTGTGACCACTAGGACACTTAGGGAATTTTAGTGTTTTGTTTAGCATGTCTTCATCTCTTCAGTCGCTGGGTGGTAAGACGAGATGTAAGAACCTGCGCATCGCTCTAACATACCTGTGCGGGCTCACCACTGTCAAATAATGAGACACTTAGGGTGTGAATTAATACACATAGGGTTCATGTGTGCAATGGTAGGAATTACAGAGATACCAAAACTACCCCCACTCTAATTAGTCACAGGAAAAATGGGTTGTAAAAAGGAAAGGAAGAGTGTAGATTTGGGAAGGAAAACATTTATCCAGGAACTAATCTATAACACAGAAAAGGAATAGTCCAGCTCTCAAAGGGATGCCAGGAAAATAGGGCCGTAGAAAGCTATTACTCCCATAGCAAGAGAAAAAACCTTTGATTCCTCTATCTTGGGATCATATCATCCTAAAGCTAGCACCCACACCCCCAAGATCAAGAATCCAATTCAGGAGTAGGAAGGGGAAGCTATTAGCCAGAACCTGAGGACCGAGGGACAAGGGGAAACTGAGGGGGAACATCAAACACCTGAGATGGAAGAGCACATGTTGGTTTATCAATACCTAGATATAGGTAGTGTAGTGAAACAACCAGCCCCAAGGATATCTGAGCGATTAATCATACCGGCAAGACCATCACAAGAAAAATTTGAAGGATGTCTATTACAACAAGGTTTAGAAGGATTAGTCATGGGGGACAACAATGATAACAACGCTAAACCAGATTCTACTATCACCACTTTCGAGTTCCCAATCGAGGATAGTGAAGCTCCTATGAAAAATATTCCTCTATCATCCTTACCATCCTCCTAGGGGATGACTGTGGAAGATCCATACACCTTTCTATTTGATTTTGATGTCTTATGAAGAAGTTATGATTATACTTCAGATGCTGAAAAATTGAAATCATTTCTTGCTACTTTAAAAGGGGTAGCCTTGGGATGGTTCATAGGACTAGGCTCCGCCTTTATTTGAACATGGAATGATATGAAGGAGACGTTCTTATCAAAGTACCAAGACTATTGTAGAACCAAGGACTTAAGGGAGGAGGTATTTTGAATGACATAGAAGGAGGATGAGAGCTTGGAAGACTATGTAGAACAGTTCCGCTATAATCTGCAGAGGTCTAAACATAGCGATTTAGACCATGAAATCTTGAAGACTATACTTATCAAAGGAATAAGGGACGACTGCCTTGACACCCTGAACCTATTAGGGAAGGGGGATATATTGCAAGAACCATTCGCTGAAATTGTAAAGCTCTATCTAAGATGCTCTAGAGGATCGTCTAAGGGGAGGAGCAAAATTCAAGATGCCTCTGCCCAAATACAAAAATCTATAGGAGGAGGAGTAACAAGAGCAGAGATCGGGAATTTGTTTGAAAATTTCAAGACCGATATCCTCAGTACTCTCTCTTCCCAGATAATGACAATGCAGATCAAGAAGGCACAAGCAGAAGTTGGCACACCTCTGGCTGTGTTCTGTCTGAATTGCTCGAAGAAACATCCTTTGAGGGAATGTGAATTGAACAACATCATCTTGTGTAATATTTGTGAGCTGGAACATTTGACAGGGTAATGTTCGGAGCTTCCTAGACTGAAGGCAGTACTTAGAGAGTCAAGCGAGGAAGTGCAATCCTCTTATTTCATCGCACCAAGGAGGCCATGGCAACCACGACCTCCAAGTATGTCTCAAGATTTTTCCTCTTTCAATTTGTAGAACAATGCATATAATACTTAGCAATATCCATGGCAATATCCTACTCCTCCTTCAGCGCAATTTCCTTCACCTTGGAACCAGTGGTCTCCATCTCCCTCTATCCGATATCCTCAATCTCAACCATATCCTTGGAATCAAAACTAGAGAGGAAATGCCCAAGATTCAACTTTACGTATATTACCCATGCAACAATGGATGCGGTTACCTCCTTTCCAAACTCATGCTCCTCCATCACTTGTGCGATCCCAACTACCTATGCAACCTAATCCAAACCCGAACAATAAAGCAACTCAAGGCATAGAGGCTCCGACTACCTTCCAGACCTATCTTATTACCCCCGTGGGGCTTAATTAAATACAATTGCTATTGGGCAAGGTAATTAAACCAAGTCACTCCCCTATCATTATAGAGGAGGAATGTAAACCATCCAGAAGAGATGTCGGGGGCTCTGAGGCGGCTATTGTGCATATAACAACCTATATAGAGTAAGTTGTTACGTCGGTAACAACCAACCCACGAAGAACTGTTATATTTGTAACAACCAACTTGGGAAGGGCTGATACATTTGTAACAACCGATTTGACTATCGTAACTCAGGACCCTCTGTACCCTCAGAGATTGGCTGAACCTAGGATGACTTCACAGCCTGAATCTGATTTTCTTATGGAGTTGCAAAATCTGCATGTATGAATTCCTCTACGAAAAGCCCTTAAAGAAGTACCAATTTATGCTAAAACAGTGAGATATTTGCACATTAAGAAACCTGGGAGGAAGCCTAAAGACCCTACCACCATACATGTGATGGGGAAATTATCCGAACTAATGTCTACTCAGCCTCTTCTAACAAAGTATAATGATCTAGGAAATCCTACGGTTACTGTCTACATTAATGATTAGCCGATAACTAACACGTTTATTGATCTAAGGGATGCCATTAATGTAATGACAAAGGACCTCTTTACCACTCTTGGGCTACAGGGACTTAGACATACTCCTACTATATTTGAATTAGCAGACAAGTCCCATGTTAAACCCAAGGGGGTGTTAGAGGATATCGTGATTACAATAGCTTCCTAGAGGTATTTACTGACTTTCTTATCTTAAATCCCAAATAAAATTTGGGGGGACATCCTTTGATCTTAGGGAGACCTTGGCTGCCCACTGCGGATGCATTTATAGGTTGTAGATCTGGATCTATGGTGATCTCGCATGGCCAGGTGATAAAGAACCTTAGCCTTTACCCCCCAAAACGAAATGTGGATGTATACAACCCTTGGTGGGATGAGTTTGAGCCTGAGTCAGATCTTTCCTTGCCACTTCTCACTCTAGGGAAAGCCTCGTATTTCAAGGATGAGACAAAAGATGACGT
Organism: Pinus taeda; assembly: GCA_000404065.3. Classification (NCBI taxonomy): domain Eukaryota; kingdom Viridiplantae; phylum Streptophyta; class Pinopsida; order Pinales; family Pinaceae; genus Pinus; species Pinus taeda. The sequence goes on from APFE030816452.1 coordinate 9,579, forward strand.
CATTAATGGTTTTGTTAGTAACTCACTTTTTGTCGCTTCTGTTAAAAAATGTGAACGAGGAAGAAGGGGTGGAATATATATATTTTGAACAAATGAAAACCACTCTGAATATTGGCAGCAATCCAATTGAGATAGAACCTGGAAAGTTTTTGAATATTAACCCCAACTTGACTGTTGAGCAAAACCAACTATTGTTACAGCTATTACAGAAATACAAAAAGGCATTTGCATGGGACTATACGGATATGAAAGGGATCCACCCTAACCTATGCACTCACTGTATTTATTTGAAGAATGGTTGCAAACCAGTCAGAAAACCAGAGTGCCACATGAACCCTGCACCAAAGGAGGTGGTGAAGGAAGAATTACAAAAAATCACGAGTGCTAATTTTATTTATCTGATATTTGATAGTCAGTGGGTGTCACCGTTTGTCATCGTTCCTAAAAATAATGACAAGTGGAGAGTCTGTGTAGATTACATAGAACTCAATAAGTCCACTCAAAATGACCATTTTCCCTTACCATTTATAGATTAGGTCCTTGACACCCTTTCTGGAAAGAAATTCTTTTCATTCTTGGATGGATTTAGTGGCTACAATCAGATACAGATTGCCCCGGAGGATCAAGATAAAAAAACCTTTACCTACACTTGGGGAACCTTCTCATATAGAGTACTTACTTTTGGAATCTGTAATGCGCCAACAACCTTTCAAAGGGAAATACTGGGAATTTTTTGTAACTTGTTGAATGACTACCTTGAAATCTTCATGGACGATTTTACACCTTATGGAGATGCTTTTGAAACAACATTATTTAATCTAGAAAAAGTGTTGGAACGCTTTGTATAGACTAATGTTGCTTTAAGCACTGAAAAATGTCACATGATGATGACTAAAGGGATCGTGCTTGGACACTACATTTATGCTGAAGGAATCAAGGTAGACTCTGCAAAAATAAAGGTCATTCTAAAAATTCCAACCCCAAAATGCAAAAAGAGGTACGTAGTTTCTTGGGGCATGTAGGGTATTATAGGATATTTATAGAAAAAAATTCAAAAATTGCATCGCCATTATTTTCCTTGCTCATGAAGGATGTTGACTTTTTGTGGATAGGGAAGTCTGAGAAGGCCTTTTAAAACTGAAATGGTGTGTATTAGCGGCTCCGATCTTGCGAGGAGCTAATTGGGAATTGTTGTTTCACATAGCTACAAATGCATCTGATATTGATGTAGGTGTTGTTTTGGGCCAACTAGAGGATAAGAAACCTTATGCTATTTACTACATAAGCAAACATCTAACCCCAAATGAGCTCAACTACACAGTGACCGAAAAGGAGTTCTTAGTAGTCGTGCACGCCATTAATAAATTTTGACATTATATCACCAGGTATCAAGTATTTGTACACACTGACCATTCTGCCATTAATTTTTTAATGAATAAGCCAATTACCAATGGTAGGATTACACACTGGTTATTTCTGTTACAAGAATTTGATATCACAATTATCGATAAACCTAGAAAAGATAATGTAGTAGTTGATTTTCTTTCTAGTTTAACTATTGATGACAATTTCATTCCTACTGAGGATTATTTCCCGGATGAATATCTCTTTGCTATTTCTACTTACTCACCTGGGTGTGCAGATATAGACAATTATCTTGCTGCAAGGAAGTTTCCACAGTATTTGTCCTATAAGGAGAAAAGAAAGATCATACAACAAAGTTATACATATACCTGGATAGATGGGAACCTCTATCACACTGGACCAGATTTCCAGATCAGATGTTGTGTTAGAGAAGATGAGGTCTTTGACATCCTTAAAGATTATCACGATGAACCTTGTGGAGGGAACTTCGAAGACAAACAGACATGATACAAAGTCCTTTCAACAGGGTATTATTGGCCAACAATATTTCATGATGCCAAGAAGTTTGTGAAGGGATGTGATAGTTGCCAAAAGATGGGCCAACCACTGCAATCAGATGAGATGCCATTATAGCCCCAAATCATCTTAGAACCTTTTGAGAAATAGGCCCTAGATTTTTTGGGACCAATTAATCCCTCATCTAGACAGAAATATTACATCTTGGTTTGCACTGACTATGTCACAAAATGGGTTGAGGCAAAGGCACTAACCAGAGCCACGGAGTGGGTTGTATCAAACTTTTTGTTTGAAGACATGTTTGTCCGATTTGCCATACCCAGAGAGATAGTCACAGACAGAGGACCCTAGTTCACATCTCATAGGATCCAGGAGTTCGTTGAAAAATATAAAATCCATCATAGAATCACAACACCTTATCATCCACAAGCAAATGGCCAAGTGGAAAGCACTAACAAAGTCATTGAGGGGATCCTTACTAAGACTGGCTAGTCATCGAAGAAATTGGGTCGATAAAATTACAAAAGTGTTGTGGGCATACAGGACTACATAGAGGAATACCACGAGATTCTCACCCTATGAACTTGTGTATGGTAAAAATCCCTTATCCCCCATTGAGTTCGAAATCAAGACACTAAGAACAACATTGAAGGCAATTTGGTTTTGATTACAGCTTAAAAGTAGAGATTGAACCAACTCAATGAATTGGAGGAGAAACGATTAGCTGCTATCCAGCAAATAGAGATTATCCAGCAGCAAAGAGGTAAGTGGCACGATAGATTCATGAAGAAGAAGAAGTTCTAGAAAGGAGACTGGACTCTCTTATATGAATCAAGATTTAAATACTTCAAGGGTAAGCTCTGCACCAAATGGCTAGGTCCCTATGAGGTAGATGCAGTCTTTGACAATGGGAGTGTAAATTTGGTGACCATTGACAGTGCGAGGACACCATTGCTTGAAAATGGGCACCGTCTTCGGTTATATCACAAACCTTCTTCAAGGTATTCATTCGTCAACATTGTCACAAATTCGGATCTTTAGATTACAGGAACAGGGGAAAGCCCCCTGTGCTGCAAAAATTCTAATTTTTCCAAGTGTAACAGCTAAAAATAAACTATGGTTGGTGGCTGTTACACCTTCAAACTATTAAAAAAAAATTAAAAAAAATCTAGCTGTGAAAACCTTTCCCGAGCACAGACAAACAATTTTTGTAGCAATTGAAAACCACCTTGTGGCAGCGATTACACGCTCTGTAACAACATCTGTTATTTCAAAGCATACCTTACGATAATGTTGTTACATGATCTTTTCTTCTCTATTTTTGTAAGAATTAAATAATATATACTAGTCGTCTTGGTTGTTACACCTGTAACAGCTGACGACTTTTAGAAATAACTAAGATATTTTATTGTAATAAACAGCAGAAATCATCGTGATTCTCTTCATTGGAGTTAAGTTCACGCGTCTTGCCACTGGAGCTAGGTTCACGTGTTGCGCCACCCATGACTTCTCCCCACATCATCCAAGTACGTCATACAAAGGTAATATTGTTATTCGCTTTATTTGGTAATTATGGAAACTTAACATGAATTTTGATGGCCGAGGACGGTTGTCACATTTAAGCCGGGGGGAGCGAATCATATTGCGACATGACATTCGCATGACTTGTGATTATTCAAAAACAAACCTGCAATTAAGTCATGGTGACCTGGTAGTTATTGTTGATTAATCCCCGATCATACCAAAAAGGGGAATTGTACCTTCGACGAGACCTCCCATAACCCAACATTAATAAGGTAATATTACTGTGCAGTACGAACCATGATTGCAAAATCCTAATTTGAAATACTCACTTCTGCCACCCTACCACTCTACCGTTTACCCATGCTTGAGCATTGCATCCCCATTCAAAGTGCTCAGAGAGGTGGGAAAAGAACAGTGCAGGCTGAAACAACTAAGTGGTGTGCTGACTGCCCCGAAACTTCTAAAGGAAAGGAGAATGAAGAGAAACAACATTGAATTTGCGTAGCAATGGGTGGAGCAGCAATTCAGCATGAGCTAGGATCCATAGAAGCCTTGGAGAATTGCCCCAAAGCATGCCATATTTCCAAGGACATTGTCTGGTTTGAGTTCTTTCATAGGTTGGAGGGATGAGACAACGGTGTTGCCATGGAATTTGCAAAGAATTTAGAGAGAAACCAGATGAAGGTTAGGGGGTTGAACTTGGAGGTTACAGAAGAGGTGGTTTCTCAAGTGATGAGATTACCAGTGGAAGGAAAGAGGTGGTTTAACAGGAAGGTTAATGACCCCTCCCTAAAGGGGGATTTCCTCCAAGAGGAGGATTCGCTGGTAAAGAAAGGGAGGTGGATCGACAGGTTGTCACTTCCCTAGCCATGGACTAATGTTTCCATCTACCTAATCAGCTTCAGCATCAACAATTGATCAATCTTCCCTACTTCTTGCTAGGAAACATTAGGCATATGGCCACGGCTGTGAAAATAGCTGCGCATCCAAAAACATGTGTCACCAACCATGGCCTCATAAAGCTAGGGTAGGAATTGGGAAGAATTCATGAGGAAGAAGGCCAAGACCACCCGCAGGAGGCAAATCGTGATGTATGAGGAAGCTCCAACGGTGACAAAGGAGCAGCCCCAGCCTTCAACAGTTGGGGTTGGTAAGAGGCCAGTCGATAAAACAATCAGTGATAGGTGGCCAAAGCAGAGGATAAGGTTTAGCAGGCACCTAGAGTCCCCATCCATGTCAAAGAAGAAAAAAGAGGTAGTAGAGCAAAAGGACGAGGAGTAGGCTCAGCCAGAGGAACTTTCTTCACTTGGTAAGAGCGAAATTCAATCCTTGTTGTTAAGAATTGAAAATTTAGAAAAATAAAATAGAGAGCTAAGGGAACAACTAGCAAAGGGAAAGGCAAAGGAAAGAGCCCCAGGATTAGACACTTTGGCTGAGGCCGTGGACAAGGCCAGAAGGGCAGATGTCTCGAGCACTGTGTGCATGGCCTATGCTGAGAATCTAGTGGCAGCAGGGTTCAGAGTCTGTGTAGTAGACATCACCTCGATGGAAACACAAACTGAAACCTGGGAAGCTGACACACAAGAACCCATTAAGGACGTTGCTGCCACACAAGAACCAACAACAGAGAGGGCACAGTCCACAGAAAGTGATCTGGTAGCAGATACAGAGGGGCCCTTGACTGAAATTGTTGTTACACAAGAACCAACAGAGGAGATGGAATTCATTCAAGGAAAGGAAGGAGAAGCTAACATCCACAAGCATGTGGTTGACACTGTTGTTACACAAGAACCAACAGTGGAGAGAGAAGCCTACCTGGGGAAAAACGATATACAAAAATCTGTGGATGACACTGCTGTTACCCAAGAACCAGTAGTGGGAATGGAAGTTGATCAGGAAGATAAGGAAACTGGAACAAAATCCATTGACGAAGTTATTGTTACACAAGAACCAACAGCCGAAGTGGAGTAGTTTCACCCGCGGGAGGCTGTTACACCCTCAATTGATAGTGCATGTGGGAGAACACAAGGTCCTAATGAAGGATGGTGTTTTGTAAAGATGTTATTGTTACCAAAGCTACAGAAATGGAAGCAACATGCACTCTCTCTACAAGAGGGGGTTATCTCACTTAAGGCATACAAAAGGATGATGGATTCCCTTAGGGAGAAGTGGTTAAAGGAAGAATGGGAGAGAGAATGGGAAGCACAGAGGCACAAGGAAGCCATGAAGTAGAAGGAGGAACAACTGTATCAGCTTCATTGACAGGTCTCAAATATGATGAATGACAAGACCAAGCTCCATGATGTTATGAAACCAGCTCAAGAAAAAGATAGAAAAGATAGATCAATGCCTTAGAATTCAGCCTCTTCGAGGGGGCAACCTCCTTTAGATTACATAAATGAACAATTCTTGGATGATTCAAATCAAAAAACCTCCTTTCTATATATAGGAGTCTAAGGAGTCACAGTATAACCCAGCCGACCTAACAATAATAATATAAAGCCACAAAAATAACAATAGAGGGATTCTATGGGGCACAGTAATAACAATAATAGGGGCACAACAATATTAATAAGGAATGAAACTACAATAGTAATGGGGTAATCACTAGTATTATAGGGACCCAACATGCCCCTCTCCTTCAAAAAAGTGTTGTTCTCAACGCTTGAGTAGTTCTGGATGCTTCTGTATAAAATTATCATCCTCCCATGTGGAATCATCAACGGATAAGTTCTTCCACTTGATAAGATACTCCAAAATTGATCGATTTCGTAGCTGTCGAGTTCTTGTTTCTGTGACTGCTTCTGGTTCCAATACAATTTTTCCTTCCTTGTCAAGTTCTGGCAATATTGTTTGAATTGGGAGCTTGTCACCTATAACCTTCTTTAAACATGAAACATGGAAAACTAGGTGTAATCGAGAAGCTACAGGAAGCTCCAATTTGTATGCCATAGTACCAATCT
>APFE030816452.1:71449-108243 GCA_000404065.3 Pinus taeda
TGCGTTAAGTAAGTCATTCACATATGACCATTTCCATGAGAGGTAGTCGTAACTGACTAATTTCTCATGATTTTTGAATAGTTCACTTAGCACTCATTGCATCGGGTGATGCTCACAGGGGTGAAGAAGTGGGATTGAAACTAGTGAAATGTGGAGAACGAATCAAATAGCATCAATCATCACTTCCGGGGCTTGCACCCAGTAACCAGGACTTCCTAGGAGGTCACCCATCCCAGAACTCCTCTGGCTCAAGCGCGCTTAACTGTGGAGTTTTTGCCACAATCAAGCCCACTTAGCTTGCTACCCCATTTGCAAAACCTTAGCAAGTATTGTGCCTCATGAACCATTCAAGTAGAGATCCCTTGACTCTTTTTGAATTAAGTATGGGGGATTACGCAGTGCATTATATTAGATATCATTTTGGGATTCAACTGCGTTAAGTAAGTCATTCAAACGTATGACCGTTTCCATGAGAGGTAGTCGTAACTGACTAATTTCTCATGATTTTTGAATAGTTCACTTAGCACTCATTGCATCGGGTGATGCTCACAGGGGTGAAGAAGTGGGATTGAAACTAGTGAAATGTGGAGAACGAATCAAATAGCATCAATCATCTCATCACTTCCGGGGCTTGCACCCAGTAACCAGGACTTCCTAGGAGGTCACCCATCCCAGAACTCCTCTGGCTCAAGCGCGCTTAACTGTGGAGTTTTTGCCACAATCAAGCCCACTTAGCTTGCTACCCCATTTGCAAAACCTTAGCAAGTATTGTGCCTCATGAACCATTCAAGTAGAGATCCCTTGACTCTTTTTGAATTTAAGTATGGGGGATTACGCAGTGCATTATATTAGATATCATTGTTGGGATTCAACTGCGTTAAGTAAGTCATTCAAACGTATGACCATTTCCATGAGAGGTAGTCGTAACTGACTAATTTCTCATGATTTTTGAATAGTTCACTTAGCACTCATTGCATCGGGTGATGCTCACAGGGGTGAAGAAGTGGGATTGAAACTAGTGAAATGTGGAGAACGAATCACATAGCATCAATCATCACTCCGGGGCTTGCACCCGGTAACCAGGACTTCCTAGGAGGTCACCCATCCCATAACTCCTCTGGCTCAAGCGCGCTTAACTGTGGAGTTTTTCCACAATCAAGCCCACTTAGCTTGCTACCCCATTTGCAAAACCTTAGCAAGTATTGTGCCTCATGAACCATTCAAGTAGAGATCCCTTGACTCTTTATGAATTTAAGTATGGGGGATTACGCAGTGCTGCATTATATTAGATATCATTTTTGGGATTCAACTGCGTAATTAGTAAGTCATTCAACGTATGACCATTTCCATGAGAGGTAGTCGTAACTGACTAATTTATCATGATTTTTGAATAGTTCACTTAGCACTCATTGCATCGGGTGATGCTCACAGGGGTGAAGAAGTGGGATTGAAACTAGTGAAATGTGGAGAACGAATCACATAGCATCAATCATCACTTCCGGGGCTTGCACCCGGTAACCAGGACTTCCCAGGAGGTCACCCATCCCAGAACTCCTCTGGCTCAAGCGCGCTTAACTGTGGAGTTTTTCCCCACAATCAAGTACCCCATTTGCAAAACCTTAGCAAGTATTGTGCCTCATGAACCATTCAAGTAGAGATCCCTTGACTCTTTATGAATTTAAGTATGGGGGATTACGCAGTGCATTATATTAGATATCATTTTTTGGGATTCAACTGCATTAGGTAAGTCATTCAACTTACCTAACACAGTTGAATCCCAAAAAATGATATCTAATATAATGCACTGCGTAATCCCCCATACTTAAAATCTCTTTAACATGTCAAAAAAGAGCTTAAAGATGACTTTTCAAATGTTTTGCGATATTCACCAAGCACGTATCGATCATCTCCCACATCCGAAACACCTGTTACTGCACAAATAAATCCAAGCATAAGACCCATTCGACAAGAATACACGATTAATGTTCAAACATAAGTCAAAACCCTAAAAACCATAGTAAAAACCCTAACAACCATAGTAAGAAACCCAAAAACTATAGTCAAATCCCTAAATTTCAAAAAAAGGGCTATAACAAGGCATATGGTAAAACATAATTCACTTTCTTTTAGTTTTAACCGTGGTAAAACTCCAAACAATGCGTACCTTGCAAAATTGAGTTGTCGATTTCCGGAGCTGCGGTGGTTCATTGCGTTCCAAAACTTCTCCAAGTAAGTACTTTGCCTTTTCCTTTGTCTCTTGAGTTAATTTTAACTATAATTTCAACGTTTTGGCTGAGTTTGGGAATAATTTTTGTTTCAAAAATTCACCTCGGTCATCGCAGTTTTTCCCCTCGAGGTTGCGACGACTGCGAATTCCAAACGGGCCAAAATCGGGATTGTCATAGGAAAGTGATGTACCCTTGCGACGATCCGAGAAATTGTGAATTGTTTGAATCAAATCATCACAACTATTTTAGAAACAGTTGCGATGAGCGCGGAAAACACAAAAAAAATCATTTTTACACCATTGTGGCATATGAAAATGGGTCAAACGACTTCTAATAAGAGAATGTTTGTGTGTGCAGGGTGCAAAATGGCACTCTCCTAGCAAGAATGCACACATGATGAAGATGACGAGAGAGGGGCAGCTAATCCTCAGTGCTTACATGTCCTCCGGAACTGCGAACTGCTAAAATTCTTCCTAATGCCGCTATTGAGAGCACAATTAGACCTCCTAGAATTCTTAATTCAATCATGGAACCCAACAGAGGGTAAATTCATCATCCGAGGGTAGGAGGTTGAGTTTGACACCATAGATATATATTTTTTGATTGGTTTATCATGACAAGGGGAGAGACCCTACATGGGCAGTGTGTGAATCACCAGAGAGTCCTTAGACATGTTGATTGCACAAGCGTGCCCAAGGGCACGAAAATCACTCACTAGCGGTAAATTACAGATTCCAACAGTGAATGACCTGTCACTACGTGTGTTGTTGTTCACGATCACGAGGGCAACTGGTTCTCAAGCTCAACATGAGGCAACTAAAACACAACTGCGGTTGGCTTTAGATTGCGTCAATCCTATTATGTTTGACTGGGAAAAGGCCATGTTTCTAAACATGAAGAGGCAGTTGACCAAATGCTAGAGAGGCGAGACGAAGCAGTTTAGGTATGGTTCAATTCTGATACCACTCATGCTGGAGCAGGTACCCATACTTTAGCTACAGAACATGCGAGTGCGGTGGCCCGGACCACGAGAGACCCGAATAACTCAGTGGGATCATGTGATGCCGCGAGGAGGCGGCGGACAGCTAGTGTCATGGGGTCCTGACTTCATGGAGTAGCTACATCGTCAATAGGTGGTGGTTGAGGATTGGCCTTACACAGGGATGGACTTCAGGGGAGACCCGAATATGCTACTCCCACTTGGAGAGCAGTGGGATGAGAAAGGTAAAATACTTGGTTTGACCGTCAAAATTTTTGTATTTTGGTTTTTTATTGTTTTTGAATTTTAAATGTACATGCCCTAATAATTATGCTCAATTTTTGCAGATATCGGACCTAAGAGACTAGTAGGTCTTGCTCCTATGGCTCGGAGGGACAAAAGAGAGGTTGCCTTGCCACCTCCAGGTGGAGATGCGGAGGAGGAGATAACCCGGAACTTGGAGGGCTTGACTGATGGGATCCCTGATTACAGAGGGTTTGAGGAGATCCCGAGACAGTACCAACGGCACACCGCAGGAGTGTCGAACAGGATTCATAGACTGCTCAGATGAGTAGTTCGAGAAGTGGTCTTTTATAGAGAGTAGCACCCACAATAGACTCTTAGGTTTCCTTTTCTGGTGTTTTGAGAGACATGTGTCTCGCATTGTAACTTGAACATATACATTATTTTTTGGACATATACATTATTTTTTAGCACCACGTTGCACAACACATGATATACAACTATCTATGTTTTATTATTGTGTCTGAATGCTTACATATATTGCTTTTTATAAATTGTGTAAATGTCTGTCTAATACATGATTTTCCAATGCATTAATTAACGTATTTAGCCTTCTAGGAATGTGTTGATATGTAATACAATAAAAATTTCTTTCCAGTAAGTGAACACGTAAATACAATCTTAAAATTTGAGGGTTTCTGATGGAATAACGCCCGTTAAGTTGAAGAACAACAAGTTGAGAGTCCAGATTCACAATCAATGTACGAATATTGAGGTTAACAACCTCAGCCAATAATTCGATGATGGTGCTATATTCAGCAACATTGTTCGTGGTACAACCTAGACACACACCTTAAAGGTCTACTAACTCACCGTGAGGATCATAAATCACCCATGCTGCGGTGGAAAGATTCTGGGTACTGTGACAGGCATCATCAGCGAAACTGATATAAGGTGCAACAAACATATGTATAAGAAGTAAAAGACACAATAAGCAGCAATAACGCCTATACACCAAGCCAAACATGCACACATTGAAAAACACACTTAAGTACACAACAGATGCATGAAATACTCATGCATAATATTTTTTAAGATAAAGCCCATTCCAGGGTTTATCCAAAGGGTTCCCTTCATAGTCAATTAGCTCATAGGCCCCTTTTTTGTAGAATGTGTTTCACAATATAAGGCCCATGACACATAGGTTCGAATTTTCCTACCCCAGCTTATCATTCGCTTGATCGTATAGCAGGATTAAATCTCCCTCAATGAAAGAACGAGGATTAACAGTCTGATCGAAGTGAGTTTTCACTCTCTTCTTCTGTGCTTCGATGACTTAAGAAGTAAGTCAATGGGTCTCGTCTAGCCGCTCTAGATAAAGAAGACGTTCTTCTACAGGAGTTGTATTCGGAAGTAATTCGAAAACTAACTTGAGAGAAGGTATTTCACATTCAATCAGAAGGGTAGCCTCCAGACCATAAACGAATTGAAACAGTGTGAATCCAGTTGCATCCTTCACTGAGGTACGGTAGGCCCATAAGGCAGAAAACAACATCAAGTGCCAATTAGACTTGTGCATTCCAATGGTACACTGAAGCATCGTAACCAACACCTTGTTGACAGCTTCGACTTGGCCATTGGCCTGAGGGTAATAAGGCATCGAACTATCATGACGCAAGCCTAACTGGGTTGTTAATTCAGTCATCATATGACCACGGAAATGAGAACCATGATCAGTAACAATAGCCTGAGGGACTCCGAAATGAGTAATCACATGATTGAATAGGAATTGTGCAACTCTCTTGCCGTCATTGGACAGCGTAGGCATCACTTCAGCCCATTTTGTAAAATAATCAATGGCAACGATAATATACCCATGCCCCCCGACTAAGCGAGAGTTACAGGTCATAAAATCTATGCCCCATTTAGAAAAAGGGCCAACCGTAATGAAAAGATGCAAAGGGGATGGTGACGCATGCATCTTCCATTGGTAAATTTGGCATGCATGGCAGGAACGGACAGCGAGAATGCAATCCTTAAAAATAGAGGGCCAAAAGTAACCAGCACGAAGGATTTTTTGGGTAGTAGCATAACCAGACATATGACCACCACATGCGCCAGAGTGGCAGTCATTTAAGACCCTTTCAGCTTCCTCGAACGTCAAAAAATGACGGAGAACTGAATCAATGTCGAGACGGTACAAGGTGTCCCCAACAATACGATAAGGCTGAGAATGGTGGTGAATACATCGCTGAGCATCCTTAGACAGATCAGGATGGAAGGAATATGTTTGGAGATAGACAATAATGTCACTGTACCAGGGATCGAGGGTACTGATTAAGAAAAGAGTGTCATCCGGGATGCGATCCTCTATCTGAGAGGGAGCAGTAGCAGACGGTAATGAGAAAATCAACTCAGCGAAGACGAGTGACTTCTTAGACTTGGCTATAGTAAACTCCAAATCGAGCTCTTAAAGGATAACAATCCATTTCGAGTACTTGCCCCCTAGAAATTGACGTGACAAGATGTACGTCATCGGGTTGCAATCCGAAATCACAATCATTGTACGCAACAAAATATAATGACAGAAACGTTGGACAACCTAAACGGTTTCCAAGGCGAGCTTCTCGACATAAGCATATCGAGTTTCAGTGTTAAGGAGGTTGCAGCTAAGATAATAGATATAGTGCTCGGAACCATTTTCATCATCTTGAACCAAAACCATGCCAATAGTGTTGTCGGCAGTAGCGACATAAAGGGTGTAGTCACGATGGTGGTCAAGTGGACGTAATTAGGGAGCAGAAACAAGAAGTGCCTTGAGTTGCTCGAACGAATTTTGGGCAGTGTCATCCCAAACAAATGGAGTGTCATGCTTAAGGAGGCGCGTATAACCTTTAGCAATCTTAGTGTAGTTAGGGATAAAACGACATAGGAAATTGGCTTCTCCCTGCAAAGTCTACAACTGATGCAAAGAAGCAGGAGGAGGGAGATTAAGTATAGCCTCGACTTTGAGGGGGTCGAGACGAATGCCCTCTTTAGAGATGAGAAACCAACGAAGTCTGTCGGATTCGATGTAGAATACACACTTATCTGGATTAAGATGAATACGGTAATGTCGACAGTGAAGAAAAATCTCGTGGAGGTGGTTTGGATGGTCAAAACATTTAGCTAAATGAGTTGGGAGGTCATCCAGATATGGCTGAACAATGTGACGGATGTCATGAAATGCATAGGACATTTCTCACTGGAAGGTGGCACCGACATTTTTAGGGCCGAAAGGAAGCTTCTTGTAAGCAAAGGTACCCCATGGGAAAATGAAGGTAGTTTTGTGTTGATCAGCAGGTGAAATATTAATCTGTTTGTAACCAGAAAATCCATCCATGAACGAGAAAATCTCACTCCCAGCATAATCATCGATGAGCTAGTCGATAAAGGGCATAAGACAATTATCCTTTGACACACGCGGTTGATGTCACGGTAATCAACACAAACCCTAATAGTGCCCTGTTTTTTGGTCATAGGGACAATATTAGAGACCCTGTCAGTTAATGGGATCAGGTAAATAAACCCTACCTTGAGAAGTTTTTCAACTTCTCCCTTAATAGTCGTGGCTTTTCTTGGATGCACGAGACATAAACGTTGGTGAAAAGGCTTTGCACCAGGGTACATAGTTATCTTGTGGATCACAATACTTGGGTCAATAGCAGGCATCTCCTCATATGACCAAGCGAAGACGTCGTGAAACTCTTTGAAAAGGGAGGTATACAGCTGAATCTCCTTGGGAGTACAGGTAACTCCAATGTGAATATTCTCAACAATCCCTGGTTTGACAGAGATGTCGATGGGAATAGTTTGTGTAATGTTCCCCATATTGCCTTCAGAAAAAACTTCATGAATCTGAATAGGCATCTAAAGTGGCTGAGAGGGAATATAGGAAGCAAACTTCTCTAGACAGGTAGCCATGGCCCCATGGCTTGGGAGAAACAAGGAACGATGGTGATGACCGAACCAAGGAGGATCCTCAAAAGACATAGTCTTTAAAATTGCTTCATCCGAAGAAAAAGTCTCCCATAATAGATCCGAAGAAACAATATCTCCAAGCCAAGGAGATTGCACATTCGTGTCGAGAGATCTGCTCAATGGAGTAGGATTGGAGGATGAAGCCAATGCTAAAACAATTTCTACATAGTTGAGCTCGACAGGACTCAAAGGAATGACATCACCCCAAGAGTCTACCTGATCGATGGGGGGAATCACCCAAGGATCAGAACGGATAGAGATCATGTTAATTAGGGTGATGTTGGGAGGTGGGAGCGAAAAAACACCCATAAGGGCAGGATCTTTGAATAGTCCAACACCCACACTTTCAAATGGAATGGTGGTATTCTCCACAAATGGAATGTTTCCATCTGAAGAAGAAGAGGAAAATAAGGACAACTGATCAACCATGACAATTTTCCCTTGGTGGGGAAAACAAAGTACACGAAATAGAGATGAAGCCACAACGTGCATGTCGTATGTCCAACTTTGACCTAACAAAAGGTTGTAAGTCAAATTTGCATCAACAACCTCGACTTCAACCTCAATGGTCTTCCCCTCTAGAGTGATAGGCAAGCGCGAGAGGATACCAAATGGACGAGAGTCTCTTCCATTGAAGGCTTCCAAAGTATTAGGAGATTAACTCAATGACGGGGAACCGATGGCCTTCTAACAAGCAATAGACATGATGCAAGTGGAGGCGCCCTCATCAATAACAGTAAGGTGAATATTCTTCGAGTTAATGATGACTTGGATGAGGAAAGCAATTTGATGAGGCAATCATGGTACATGATTGTCAAGATCAAAAGTAATTAATTCCAAATAAACCGAGTCAATGCCACTAATGGCTGATAACAGAGACTTCTATTGGGAGGGACAACTTTGGAGGACTTCCAAAGTGGACATAGCCGAAGGGGCTTGGGCTAAGTCCTCAACAATGCTGTAGTGTTGTGCGGCATGGGCATTGGGGTTATAAGAATATTTCTGGAGCACTCCCTTGGTAGGAGGTTGAATGGCAGACTCAGTGCTAGGACGTTCAATATGAAGAGGGCCAGAACTGGATGAAGGAACATTTGAAAGGACTTTAGGTTCCTTTCTGACGGGTGGAGCATATTCTTTCGATCGAGTACTTATATGAATGGGAATAGTCCCAGCCATAAAAACTTGAGATCCAAAAGTGGAAGAGGACTGAGGTTGATTGACCACCATTTGGGTTTGCTAAGAGGGAAATGGCTCTTTAAGTACAACAGGAGTGCTCGAAGTTCCCTTAAGCAAATGACTAACTGCAGACCGTCGAGGACAGTCTTTAGTGTAGTGATCCTTGTCACAGATAAAACAAGGATACTTGGGTTTGTGCTTTGAACCATCGTCAGTAGGAGGCTTCGGAGGATCCTACTTCGGTGGATCACCCTTATTTTTTCCTTTCCCCTTTTTCTCACCTTTCGAAGCTTTATCTTCCGCGATGGACTGGACGACATTGATTTCAGAGGTTTTGCCAGAATTAGGAGTAGACGGAGAAGCATTATCACTAGAAGCAATAGGTTTTTTCTTCACTTGATTCATGGAAGACTTTCGGAAAAAAAAACCATTAATTTTATTAACATGAGCAAAAGCAAAGCTTACAACCAAGCCTTGACGTTGCAAGCTTCCTTGAAGGGTCCAATCAGTGTGTCTCCTCAAGCATTCACTCTCAAAAGGTCTCCCAAAAAGCTGTCAACTCTCTCTCTCACCCAAAAGCACTAGTATAAGGCTAAGGCAATCCACAACCAATTGCTATACTATCAGCAATTCACACTGCAAACTATCAATCTCACACCAAAACTAGTTAATTTGCTCAATACCAAAAACTAGTTGATCATAGCAATGGGGACTACTTTTATTAGAGGAGGAGCCTTCATAAATGAGGGAGAGGGAGCTTATCTTCAAAGGATGTTTCTCAAAAGGCGGAACCACCATCTCAAAGGAGGAAAGGCGAACCTCCTTGACCCAACAACCAATTCCAGAACCACCCAGAAGCATTTTGTTTGAACTAATTCGCCATATCCGGGTCGTCGCGAGTCAAACTCTAGGACTAAGAGACGACGTCGTGGGGCAATAGTGTACTCAGAGCTATCGTCAAAAGAAGGATATTGAGGACTTGCAACGAGCCCTAAAAACCAACTCTCGCAAAGAACAGACATACCCCTGCGATGATGTCGTGATGTGCTAGTCCACTTCAGGTTATCATCACAGACAGAATGAGGTTGTCTTGTGACGATCTTGGAACATGGGTAAAAAGGGTCAATCTTCAGGATTAAAGAGAATTGTTAATCTTCTTGAATGATTTGGAATATGTGGACACATTTCTTGATGTATGACACAAAACAGA
Source organism: Pinus taeda (assembly GCA_000404065.3). Taxonomy (NCBI): domain Eukaryota; kingdom Viridiplantae; phylum Streptophyta; class Pinopsida; order Pinales; family Pinaceae; genus Pinus; species Pinus taeda. The sequence goes on from APFE030816452.1 coordinate 81,306, forward strand.
TGCCATTCAGGGATCGACTCTACCCAGGACCAGGGGATGCGATGTAGGTGACAAAATACTATGTAACAGGAGGCCTTAGACTTGTGCGATCTGCAATTGCGACTTATCGCATCGCAGTATTGTGTCAACACAACACATTGGAGCGAGGCCACATATGAGATATATATATATATATATATATATATATATTATATATATATATATATATATATATATATATATATATATATATATATATATATATATATTAATATATATACGGGCGATCTGATGGACCGAACCCGATAACATTATAAACTGTATTGTATGGATCGTGAGACCCATCAAACACCATTTTTCAATGTATTTACACATATTTCATTAAATTTTAACAAAATACAAAGGGACAGAGCCATTGCGATAAGCGGCAACGATTATGGGCGGACCCGATGGGAGTTTTGGATGCGATTATGAATATTTGAAGTCAGGGAACTATGTTTTCTTCGGATTTTCTCGTGTTTTCACAACATTCTTTGTGTAAATAGAGAATCACTGTTACTAAGGATTCCAAGCTCCAATTTCCCCTTACGTTACAGAAATGGTGGCCACCTCCCCTTTTGGCATTAAGAAATGATTGAATAACACCTGGAAGAGGGATTTGAAGCAAACAGAGACCGAGTAGACCGTGAGATGAGAATCTGAAATGAATAGGCAGCGCTATTTGGCTTTTAAGCCATGAATGTAAAATACTGTTGGCTACTGAGTTTTTGAACGGTGGCCAAGTTGTTGTGTGTTGTTGCTGAATTGTTGGTGGCCGAGTTGTTGTGGAAGGTTGTTGTTGGGGTTTTGCTGTGAAGCAGAAGCCAAAGAGGCAACACAAGAAGAAAAAGAGCACTTGAGGGAGCCTTTGGGGTCACTTGAAATTCAAGTGAAAAGCCAGAGAGCATGAAGGTTGCAGAAGGCAAAAAGAAGCCAGAGTGAAGAGCCAAAGAGCCAGAGAGCCAGAGTCAGAACCAATAGCCAGAACCAAGAGCCAAAGAGCCAGAGCCAAGAGCCAAGAGCCAAGAGCCAGAACCAAGAGCCAAAAAGCCAGAGCCAAGAGCCAAGATCTAGAGCTTCAAGAGCCAAAGGGGATTAAATAGTGTTTGAACCCACTGTTTTTGTACAAAACAGCAGGAGCTGGGCCAAGAGCTTGTAAAAAAGACTTACACCATAATCCTAGAGAGCCTAGTTGAGTTTACTAGAGCTCATGGAGACGTAGCCCAAGAGTTGTGGGTGAACTCCTAATTAATTTGTTGTCTTATGTGTTTGTTTTTACTGCTGCATTATTCACTGTTATATGCATTTATATATCAATCTAAGCACATTCACATATTAGCACAAACAGTAGACTCTAAAACAGATAATCAGTTTAAAACAATTATCAGCATACACTATATTATCAAGCATCTCTTAATTCCGCATTGGTTAATCATTAAAGACTTGGGAATATTCAAGCTTTGGAAGTGGGAGAGGTTCTTGTAAGCTAGACAAGAAGCCTAAGTGCCCATTTTTAGATCACATGGGTAGGCCGACATTACATTACAAACTAGGACGGACGACCCTATGACTCTAACATACTTTTGCGCCCGAAATTCGCAGGGCTTTACAACATTATTCGGTCAAAACATGGGCTTTGAGCCCCAAAACATGCCTTGGGGGGATTCCATGCCCAACAGGCCCCCAACACAAACATCATGACTCACCCTCGAGTCACTCTGTCGGAATGGAGATCTTGGCATGGAGTTCCTCCAACTATCCTTGAACTATGCTGATGTCGAAAGCACACTAAGCCGCTGCGTGCTAAATCTATTGCATCCTCTATTCTGAGACCTCCGTGTCTAAATTATTTCCATACATCTGTATCGGTATCTGCTGCATGTGTTTATAGTCCCACGCCTTGGTCTGGCTCCTCGGAGCGTGAAGGTTGTGCTTCGGTCGATTAGTCAGATAGCCGACCCACCCACATAGGGCTTCAAGTAGCTGTCATTCACTTTGCTTGGGAAGGGTTCTCCATTTAGTTTGAATAGCTGAACCACACCTCTGTTTGTGACCTCCTTAACCACGTATTGTCCCAACCAATGAATTCTGAATTTTTCCATAAATTTTTCAAACTTGCTGTCATATAGCAGTACTAAGTCATTTACCTTGAAGGTGCACAACTTAATATGGCGATTGTTCCAGGCCCTTTCAAGCTGCTTGTGTACTTGTTGATGAAAACCTGCCAAGAACCATTCCTCCTCAAGTTCTTCCAATTGCACGAGCCTTTCCTCTAGAGCTTCATGGTCCGTCATTCCTGTGAGCACTGCTATGCACGAACTAGGTACGATATATTCCATTGGCATGACAGCTTCCACACCATAAACTAATCAGAAAGGTGTTTGTCCTGTTAGATTCTTGCGTGTTGTCCTGTAAGCCCATAGCACTGCAGGTACGTGCAAGTCCCAATGGCTCTGTTGCGCATTGCACACCTTAGTTAGCAGTCTCCAATATTTTGTTGAAGGATTCTATAGTCCCATTGGCTTGTGGGTGATACCATGTACTTTTTTTATGATACACCTAGAACTCTTCTGTGAGCGCGCTGATGGTTTCGTTTAGGAAATGTGTTTCATGATCACTCATTAAGATTTTCGGACAGGCAAATTGGGTCAACACGTTTTCAAACAAAAACTTCGCAGCCATAGTGGTCGTGCAGTCTTTGACCGGTTGCGCTTCCGCCCATTATGTCAGGTACTCCGTCGTGGTGATGATGTAGCATGTGCCCATCTTTCCCTGAGGTTTGATAGGTCCCACAAAATCAATTGCCAATTTCTCGAATGGCTTCAATGTCATTTGTGGATTCAACGGCATCTCGTCCCTGCGTGATTGTTTTCCGGTCCTTTGACATATATCACAGGCCTTACAGTGTGCTTTTGAGTCCTGGTGAAGGGTTGGCCACCACAATCCTGCGCGAAGAATCTTTTGTGTGGTCGTGTGTCCTACATAATTTCCTCCTGCAGCGCCCCCATGTGCTTCCACGAGGATCTCACTCCTTTCAAATTCAGGCACACATCTTCGCAACATCTCATCATTTTCCATTTGTATAGGTGCCCCGCGATGACAGAAAAATCCACCACGTGCACCACCAATTCCTTCTTCTGTTGAACAGAGTATTCCTTCGACTCAATCCCTATTGTCAGAAAGTGGATTATATCTTCGAAGTGCCCATCCACGACGCACACCGCAAAGAGATGTGCATTAGGTAATCCTTCCTCCAAACTATTAGGTTCCTCGCCTGTCTCAATACGTGACAATTGATCCGTTCCTGCGTTCAGGTGTCCAGGTTTGACCACAACCTCAAAGTCAAATTCTTGGAACAATAAGAGCCACATACATATGCGCCCCCCTAACATAGTCTTATTGACCAAGTACTTTAGCACAGAATGGTTTGTATACATTTTTAAATGTCCTCCTAGCAAATAGTGTAAGTATTTTTGGAGCGCGTATACCATCGCCAGCCCCTCACGCTCGGTTGTGGAATAGTTCTTCTCGGATTTGGACAATCTACGACTCGCAAATGCGATAGGATGATATAAGCCTCCTTCACCCTCTTGTGTGAGCACTTCTCCCAGCACGATACACGACACATCAACATGGACATGAAACTCCACATCCCATTTTGGGAAGACCAGGATTGGAGCGGAGGCCACTTTACCCTTTAGGACATCCAGGCTCTTCATACAATCGTCATTCCAGCAAAATGTGACATCCTTTTTCAGTAGTTTCTCCATCGGTGTGGTAATTTGGGCATAGCTTTTGATGAACTTCCTGTAGTACCCTGTGTGTCCCAAGGTAGTGCGCAACAGTTTAACACTTCGCGATGCTTCCAAATTTAAAATCACTGCAATCTTCGAAGGATCCCAATAGGTTCCCAAAGGGAACAAGGAATGTGCATATCTTAAGGTTCAGCGCAATATGGTGTCTTCAGCAAGTATCCAGCATCAAACGCAAGCTTGCTACGTGGTTCTTAACCAATCCAAAGATAGTCCAATCATCTAGATAGACCTACAGGAACTTGTGGATGTATTCTTTGAATGCGGCAACAACGATGCGTGAAAAGATGGCTGGCACATTCTTCAACCAAAACGGCATAACGGTGTATTGAAAGCAGCCCCATTCTGTTGCGAAGGTTGTCTTACTTCTGTCTTCTGGCTCGATTTTGATCTGGTGGTACCCTGAGAACCCATCGGTGAACGAGTATGCTTCTTGTCTGCCAGCATTTTCCAATACTTCATCTGTGAATGGTGTCAAGAAGGGGTCGTGTACATAGATGTCATTCAACTTCCTAAGGTCCACGCATATTGTTATTTCGTCGTTCTGATTTTTCTCTTGCACCACCATAGAGCTCACCCAGTCGGATTCTTCCTCCGACTTAATAATTCCTGCTGCGAGCATCTTGTCTAGTTCTACGCAGACTTTTTCCTTATACTTCGAATTCAAGCGGTAAGGCCTCTGCTTAACCAACTTTGCGTCACGTTTTAGGGTGATCTTCATCATCCCTAAGTTGCCAACAATCCCTTTTAAGTTCGTAATCTTGGTTAGGAATAAGTCTTGGTACTCAAGGAGTAACTCAGCAACCTTATCCATGATGGCATCATCCAAATAGTCACCGAGTGTTGCATACTTTGGTTTCGCCTCCGTTCCAATGTTTACCTACTTCATTTTTAGTGGCACATTGATGTTAGGATACTCAATCAATAGTCCTCGAACCTCGTGATAGCCTTCAGTTTCTGGAATGTTAATATTCCGTGGATCCTCGTCACCCTCCTCAATATTTACATTGTAACACTCCAGCGTGCAGCTCATCTATGTCGCCCATTCTAGCTGAAGCACTTTCATTGGCTCCTGGGGTATTTTGAAGATAGTTGCTTTTACTGCTTGTAGCACATCATCAACAGTATCCCACCAACGATCTTCAAACGTGAAGGTTAACAAGAATCCTTCGTGCAAGATATCCCATTTGCGTGTGCCATGGTGGAGCTCTGTCTTAGTATACCAATTTATGGGTATCACATCCAGGGTATGACAGAACAAATGCACCCATCTAGGTTGTGGCTCTTCCCCATAGACCTTGGTCCATTTTGCGAGGTGTGCACGTGGATCATCCTGTCCATCATACTTGTCTGTTAGCCACATCTGCGGTTTTCCAAATCATAGGCGCATCATCCTTCTACATCCCTGCCAGTCCTTAAAATTCCGCTGGTGCGTACCCCACCACCTTGCAGGCATAGCGCACAGTACCCATTATAAAGCATCGAAACGTTGTTGTTTCGGCACCTCCCTTTCAAATTTGGTTAGGAAATCATCCACTTCACTTAACCCGTCATACACAGGCAGATCTCTTACCTCTGTTGTCACGTAGCACAGTGATCTTACCATCATGTTGCAATTGAGCGTGGTTACCTCGTGTAACCGGTTCTGTCATCATTCTATTTCCTCGTTCGAATCTGATGTGCAGGAGCTTTCACGCTCCCACGAAATCCTGACATCCACTGTAGGATTCATCCAATCCTGTTCCCGAGCAATTATTTTGTAGATATAGTCTAGATCATCATCGCTCTCGTCGTCGCACACTAGCTCTGTGTAGCACGGTCCTTTCACAGGCTCTAAAGGTACCACTACGCATAGTGACTTTTTCTCAAAAATCATCTTCTGCTTCTTTAGATTTATCACTCCATTCATATATGTGGCCCAATCTATTCCCAGTAGCACGGGATAGGGATTGTTGTCATCGACAATCTCTATTACATCGAAATCTACAAGTGCGCTCGCACATTTCATATCTACCATTATTCCCTGCAATCTTCCCATCGATAGGATCTTTTGCTGGTTCGCCATTCAAAATTGAATAGGAGACCATTGCAACACGGGCCTGCCCATGCACTCCCGTGTCTACTTTGGCAATACGTTCACGTCTTATCCTAAATCTAGAATCACTTGATCCATTTCATATTCCACAATTTGCGCAGTCAATGTCATCTCCCTTCCTATTCGTGTTGTGTGCTGCCCAAGCTTTCGTACTATGCGTGGTTCTCCTGACCTAGCACACCTAGTGATGAGTTCCTGCAGTCCCTTTACAACCTTGTTGTAGTGCAACAGCTTCATGCATGTCTCCAGAAAGGTAGTAAGCATTGACGGGTCCATCTCTAGTTCTAGTTTGTCCTTACTACCTGAAGTGGAGGCCTTCGTGAAGCTATTCTTAGCTTCCATGAATGTCTCCTTCGCGAGCTCCAAGTCGAACTCTAGTTCCTTTGTTGGATCCTTGCAAACCCAAGCACTCCCTTTGGGTTGCTTGCCCTTATCATCTCTTGTCGTGATACCGCTTCAGAGCACGATGTTTACATTCAGGGCCTCTTCGCGTGGCTCAGGCCTCATCATTTGCAGGTTCTGAGTCGAGGGAGGTTGGAGCGTTCCTTTATTGCGCAACCGTGCTATCAGTGTAGGGAAGTCCTCTGTCTCATGATCAAATTGGGTACAATATAAACATGATGCTCTCGTCGGATTTGTACAATCGCGGGCATAATGCCTTGGCCCTCCACAATTGTAACAAATCAGTTGTCTGCGACCCCTTCCTGGTCCCATTCCACCTCGTCCTCGTCCGCACCCCTGAAATCCAGTGCGCGCCATGCTTGCATTTAGATCGAGGGCTCGTGTTTCATCCTAAACTCTGTAGGTAGGAGTCTGATCCAATCGCCTACTGACCTGTAGAAATTACAGAACAACTACTGGGATGTCTGCGTATACTTCTGTAATAAGTGACAGTTATCTGTAGCGTGCTTCCCTCCTATCTGATAAATCGCGCACCATAATGTAGGCATCATGCTCGGCCCTGCTTGTGCCTCTAGTCTCAGTGGCATTGGCCCTCTTCCCACTAGGTAGTTTGCGAAGACTGGACAATGGTCCTTTTCATGCCCTTGGCCCTTGCATTTTATGCACCATACCTCCTCGCGTGCTTCTTAGCGAGTTGTCCTATCCTGTTTCTAACTCTGCATTTCCAGACACAAATTTTTCAGTTGCGTGTGGATTTGTTGGACTCCCAGGCTAGGATCTTGTATTGGGGTCTCGTGTAGTCTCATTGCAATCTCAAAAGCTTCGGCCTGGGTAGATAACTTTTGTTACGACAACGCCATCCTTAGATGTGGCGTTAGTGATGCTACAAACCATGCGCGGTGTTGCCCATCCGTCAAGGTCATGTTGGCTTCGCGAATCATACCCTTCAGACTCTGATCTAGATCCCAGGGGGTCTCACCTGGAATCATCATGATTTCCTTAAAACCGATAATCGAGTGTCTTTGATTTTGGCCTGCTAAATTCCCTGTTTAGCGCAGCTTGGATATCCGCGATCCCTGCATTTGGATTGTCATTAGAATGCTTAATGTACCACATTAGTGCACGATCCTGCAACGTGCTTACTAGTGTTTCCTTCTTTATGTTGTCATCCACGACTCCTTGTGCTTCCCATACAACCTAAATTGGTCCGGATCTTCGTTCCCTACTCCTTTGAACACCGACAATTTTATCTCGCTTGTCATATTGAAATTTGGTGGTGGCGAAGGTGGTGTGGGAAAAGATGGGGATGAAGATGGTGAAACTGGTGGTGTAGGTGGGGGTGGTATGCGCGAAATTCGTTGCCTTATTAGACTGATCGCACTTCTTGGTAAAACTTTCGCGAGCTCTTCCTCACTTTCTCGCCGAGGTGAAATCAAGGGGCTAGTTTCTATCTTTTCACTACCTTCGTTCCTATAGATCCTCCCACTTCACGTAGCCCCAAACATCAATTTATTTGCATAACCCGCTTTTCACACAGTAGAATTTTAATCCAAGTGTTCAAATATCTAACGTACTTACCTCGCGGTCCTTTGAGGAAGCGTCGTTCCGCCTCACTGTAGCTGACTAAAGTATCTACCGTGAATTAGGTGATAAACCCTCCTATAATTCGATCAAGCCAATGGTCCACAACGCACGCAATCTTATCTTCCGATGCTTCTAGTTTGCGCACCAACTCTAGATTCCACACAATGGGCTTGTCGAGCCTACACCTTCCCTGACTGTCTGCTAGCTTTGCGATCCACTCATACAACTCAAAGGGGAAGGATGCAAAGAAAATTTCATGGATTTCCATATATAAATAGCGCTCTAACCATTGTTCCTTTAATACTCGCGGATTCCTGTTTTCCTGCACTGTGAACTCGTGAATTTTTCTATCCAACCACCCTTCAATTTCTTTCTTTGTCAGATTCCAATGACCCGACATCAAACATCTCTTATGCAGATCCCGGTCCCAGCAACGGACCCATTTGTTAGCTTGTTGGGGCCTGACCCAGGTTTAGAGGTGATTTAGCCAAACAAATCCCGATACTACTAGCCCTTTTGGCAACAGTCCGCGGAGCGCGGACTAAGGTCTCACCCGAAGTAGTATGGGAGGGTGCTAGAACCAGGTTTCCGCACCCTGGAGATGTCTAATGAGTTCAAGTGGTCTGCGGTTCGACCCTACGCGCACGTCGCTATGCGTACTTACATGTACCTCGCAGCCTGAGATGCTGCCATCACGCAGCCCTACTGGGGGCCTGAGCACTGTTATTACCCGAGTCCTTACTAGTATTCACTATTAGTTGATTAACTTAGCCTACTTGCATGCTTTAAGTTATACTTAGCAATATAAAGCATTCATACAAGTGTGCACAGTAACTAAATAGTATATTTGCACTTTATATCAAACATGTAATAACTCAAGAATAGATACACAGAATTTGGATAAAACTTCTCTTTATTATTCTCTTCTTCGATTACAGACTTGACTCCACCTTGTGCACTCAGCTGCAGGGGTTTGCGCACTCAGCTACGGACTACTAGGCCTCTGCGCACTCAAATGCAGAGCCTTCTCCTATGCTACGCCCCAAAACACACTTAGACACTTAGACTCTTGCTCTTCATTTCTACTTTTCCATCTATTACTTCGCTACTTTTACACTTAGAGCCTCGCTCTATTTATACAATCCCATGGTCCACGGACCATGGGTAGGCCGACATTACATTACAAACTAGGGCGAACAACACTGTGACTCTAACATACTTCCATGCCCACAATTCGCGGGACTTTAGAACATTATTCAGTCAAAACATGGGCTTTGAGCCCCAAAACATGCCTCGGGGGGATTCCATGCCCAACACCAACGCAAACATGTTCTCTATTATTAATCTGCCTAATATGACTACCCCTCTTATTCAATGTAGATGATGCCCTCAGTCTCTCCTCTAATCATTCTTGTGCCTCCAGTATAACTTCATGAAGGTTATCACTATCATTCTGGTATGTTTGATATAGGGTTATAAATTTTCTCATTGGATTACTTGGAGCTCTATGATCAACAAAAGAATGATGATTTGGTCACAAATTTGTAAGCCAAATTTCAACTACAAATAAATAATATTCCACAAGACATTAAAATTCGCTTGCTTGAATTTTTCACCAGCTCCACTCTTGCCTTCCTTTTCCAGTTGTTCATAGATGCAACAAGATTGATGAGGCCTATAACTTTACTTTTGGAACACTTTGGATGAGCTCTTAGCCAATGTATGTACTATGTTTAAGGAAGATAATATGCCTTTATGTAGGCGTCAACGATTTTTATGTTTGAATTAATTGTTATAGATGCCAACTGTTGTATTCCATCAATTAAAATCTAAAGATTCAATGAAATCATTGTTCTTCCTTCATGTGTACCTCTCTTAACCCAAGATAAACCTTCAACTAAAATCTCATTAAGATTGACAACTCCAAACTCTAGCAGGACTTCTTGATCCTCTTTGCAAATACCTCCATTAGCATCCTTGGTTTTATAATGCTTGAATTCTCCTAATAATAAACCCACATACCACAACTCAACTCCTCTGTGTAATAATAATCACTAGTTATTGATACCTTCTCCTCAGGGGCATGATTAAGTAAGGCCACAAGAACTACTTTCTTATATTGAGCATACTTCAAAGTATCTTTCTCAAATGTTTCATAAGTTTGAGCCTCCAAATTATCCATAAGATGTTGTTGTGGAGCTTGTAAACAGTCCTTATAGCCAAGCTTGAATCGTTCATGTTCAGAGAGAGGCTCCCAACATTGGTAAAGATCGTCGTAGTGGATGAGTTAGCATCCAAGCATGATACAACTTTCTCCATGGTTTCATGCCTTTCCACACAAGGATAGTTGAGTCAATTCGAAAGTGGTATCGATTAATCAAACGAGTATACACTTTTCACTTTGTAGAGTAGTAATTTCCAGAAATACAATAAGAGGATCAGGCCCAGGTGGTTCACCAATAAGCTTCCCATCCAACTGCCCAATAGGCAATTCCGGGTGTGACACTTTCTTTTGTACTTGCCTTTGTCTGTAGAGTAAGTTCCATGGAGAATGTAGTCCAAGTATGGTTTGAAGTGGGCCTTTGGTATTTGACCATCTTCACCAATGGCATGATTATTGTTCTCTTTGGAGCTTTTAGAAACATGATGCAAGGGTACTTGTGTACAAGGGAGTAGTTTGGACCGACAAGAAGGTAAATTATTCTCGCCTAGAAATTTTTGGATGTGACGTATTTATGCATATTCCGAGGGAGCATAGAACCAAATTAGATAACAAATAAATGAAATGTATTTTTCTGGGATATGCAGCTGAAGATTTTGGTTATCGTTTATGGGATCCAATTAATCACAAAATTGTTAGAAGGAAGGGTGTAATATTTAATGAATTAGAGATGTATAAAAGGCCTACAGGTGATATGGAGTTCAAGAAAATCGTTGACATCTTTACAACACAACAAGAAAATATCGCACTATTACAAGAATCTGGGCATCCAATTCAAGAACATGATGGACATGAAATGGAAAATGATGGATAGTAAGAAGAAGAAAACTTTCCACCAATGTTACAAGAGATTCAACCAAAAAACACACCATCACAGTTGGTTCATAGGTATACAAGGCCTCATAAGCCCTCACAAAGGTATCCACCCTCAAACTATATTTTGCTAACTGATAAAGGTGAATCTCACTTTTTTCAGGAAGCTTGTGAAGTGGAAACTAGCAAAAAGTGGAAGAAAGAAATGGAGGAAGACATGGACTTTGTATTGGAAAACCAAATTTGGGAGTTAGTGAAATTTCTAAAAGGAAGCAATTCCCCACAAAACAAATGGGTCTACAAGATTAAACATGAGGGTGGTGGCGAAGAAGGAAAGATACAAGGCAAGGATGGTGGTGAAGTGTTTTCCCAAAAAGAAGGTATTGACTTTACATATTTTTTTTCACCTGTTGTTAAAATGTCATCCATAAGAGTTATCCTTGGTCTTGTTGTTGCTTTAGACTTGGAATGTGAACAATTAGATGTAAGGATAGCTTTCCTGCATGGGGAATTGAAGGAGGAAATTTATATGGAACAACTGAAAGGATTCAAGGTAAAAGGTTAAGATAATTTTGTTTACAGGTTGAAAAAGAGCCCTTATGAGTTGAAACAAGCACCTCACATGGTACACGAAATTTGATTCGTTTATGTTCGGGCATGGTTTAAAAAGATTAGAGGTTGATCATTATATCTATAACAAGTAGTATGACCAAGAAACATATATTAAATACTATTGTTGTATATGGATGATCTATGCTAATTGTTGGACATCATAAGAACATGATCAATAGGTTGAACAAAGATTTCGGTAATCAAGTTGCAATGAAGGATATAGGTCCAACACAAAAAATATTGGGCTTGAGGATACATGACAGAAATAACAAAAAGTTGTGATTGTCACAAGATAAATATATTGAGAAGGTGTTTGAGAGGCTCAATATGAAGGTTTCCAAACCAGTTAGCACACCCCTGGCATCACACTTGAAACTTATTATTGATGTGTGCCCTTATGATGACAAGAAGAAGAAACAAATGAGTAAAATCCCTTATGCTTCATTGATTGGTAGCTTGATGTATGCTATGGTATGTGCCCGTCGAGATATTACATATTCGATGAGAGAGACAAACAACATTGGTAAGGGGTAAAGTGGATTTTGAGGTATTTCAAGGATACTAGTAATTTTTGTTTATGTTTTGCTAATAATAATGTTGTATGAAACAAATGCAAATATCGTTGGAAATATGGCTACTAGAAATTTCACCATTAGTTATTTTTAGGGGAATAAAATAGTGATGAGGGTGATAAGTGAGTGAACTAATAGATCTATTGTTATTTTAATAAAAGCTCTAATTCTTTCCCTGGTTTTTCCCTAATAAATTTACCACATGGTTTTTCGTGAATAAGTTTTTCCTATAAATTTTTTGTCTCTTATAAAGTAATTTTTCATAAAAGGATTCAATTTATTTTTATCTATAGGCTTTTAACTATCAAAATTAAGATGATCAAGCCTTTGTAGGCTCTTAACTTGTTACTAAAGTTCTAACTACCAATTTACTTAAATGATAGTGTTACTACCTGAATGCTTGTCTGTCAACCTAACATGTCAATATGTAATATGTTAATTATTAATATTTTAATTTTGAAACATCTCAATAATTTGATGTATAAGAATAAAGTTAATTATTTAATTAATTTATTTATTTGATGAATATTTAAAACTCCCCAATTAATTAAACTCAAACTCATGTTAATATTTTCGATTCCTTTCCAATTTGTTCTAAGTTTAAGGTAGCCGAGCCACAAAGCCGACCTCCTTTCACCATCGTGATCAGAGGACTTGATAAACAAGATTTTATGAAGGAAGAATATGTGATTTTTTATCACATCTAAAATTATCGATGTTGAATGTAATTTAATGCAGATTTTGGAATATTTTAAAGATCGGATTTAAGTTGAAAAAAAACTTACTTATAAATGTTGAATTTAATTTAATATAGATTTTGGAATATTTAAATATCGAATTTAAGTTAAAAATTTGATTTATTTTATGTTTAATGATTAAGAACATGTGTTTCTTCTTAAAAGGTTACAAGTTCAAAATGAGAGAAGTAGAATATGTATGTCTTTATAAATTTAGTGGTCAAATCGCTACACGAAAATGAGTCTTTTGTCCCATAAACAAAAAACATATACACAAATATAGTATCTAACTTAACCATAACCTTAAAAATAAAAAATAATAATAATATAATTATAATATTTAGGAAAAATAACGTAAAGAAGAAGGTTCTTTGTGTTTAAGAAAATCCTTCCCATGATTATGGCGGCAGACCAGTTGTATATTAAAAAGTAATCTGATCGACAATTAAAATATACTTTTAAATCATTTTTAATTGATAAAGAAGATTTTATTTAGCAGAGCAGGCGGGGGAACTACTCAGCACGGTTGGTAATGCCCATTGAGCATGGAGAATGAGAGCAAATGAAGTGAATTGATAATATTTTAAATGTAATAGGTAGTAAAATAAAAGGAGCCTGCCTTGGCCATTATAGAATGATCCCAACTGCAGAGATAAATATTTCAATGTACCTTCGTCATTGGTGAGAAGATTCGATTTAGTACATGCAATTATGCACTTTCAATATTCAAAAAGGTTTAAAGCTAAAACATTTCATGTTCTTTCATTTTTCAATAATAGTTTAAATAATTTTTTGAATTTAGTTTAGGTATTTTCTAGTTTAGTATGTTAGAGATGTAATGTTTTGTTTTGTTTTGTTTTTTCTTTTCAATATAGATGAGGCTTTCTATGATTGTTTTAAATTCTAATCAAATTAGTTTCATGTTTGGGATGGTATAATGATGCTTAGTCATGGTTAAATCATTGGGGAATAAATAAACATATGATGTTGAAAAATAAGGATAATATTAAAATTATTATTACATCTAAATTTAAGAAAAAACTATAGTGTGAAAAAGAGTTAGAAGGAATAAGAAAATTAAGATATTATAAGGACTGTTTAATACTAGTATAAAAAATTAATAAGTATCTCAATTTTGAGTAGTATACAGAAGAAAATAAACAAACAAATCCTCACGAGCTCTAGAGCAAAATTGCCATTAGACAAATCTCAAAATGCGATGAGATGAAATAATTTTTCAACTATGTGACACTAAGAGGGTTGAAGATGAAAAACATTTGTTCTTGGTTGTTTGACCTATACTCAGAGTAGATCTCATTTTTAAAAGATTTGTCACACTACCAAACTTCTTAACTTTCTAACTTAACTAGAACACTCTAATACTTTTCAATTACAAAGATAAAACCCTAAAAAATCCAAAGAATCCTTTATTTATAAAACCCTAAAGAGATCCATTATGTTGGAGGAGAGGCATGGATCCATGGCATCGATGTTGATTGTGCGTTATGTGGGTTGTAGGAACCCCAAAGAAATTTTGATGACCAAAGATGTAAATCAATCTTCGAGGCAGAAATGCACCTAGTCCTCAAGTGGTGCTCCTACGTTTGTGGTTGCAAGGATTCGTTATGCCACCTCTGTAGCTATTCTGGTGAAATCCTTGTCCATCGCCTTCAGGATGGATAAGGTGGGCTCGGATGAAGTGGAGATTAGTGTAACCAGAGGAGAATTCTTTATAGACCTTGACGGCCCATCTAGTTCAGTCTTCAAAGGGGTCTAAGGGCATGTGAGCACACTTAGGTGTGATAAATGCACGAGCGAGAATTTTTCCTGCAAAGAGTTTGTCAGAATGTTTGATTGTGATTTTCAATGGGGGTTTGGGAAAGATTTCAAAGTTTTTGACATAATTTTCTAGCCATGCAAGGTTCCCAAGTTTGTCATGATTGTCTCATGTGATTGGCCTTCTGATAATGATATAAAGGTTCCACGCCCAAATTCAGACCCGTTAAGGATAGATGGGGAGGATGTTGATAAAGTGTTTGTTGAAATGTTTGAAAGATAAGTCAATATAGGGTTTGATAATGACGGCAAAATGTTTGACAAAAGTCTCCAACTAGTGGGGCTACCCAAGGGGGTTTTGTCTCCCTTGTGGAGCATAGTTGCTAGTATGGAAAAAGTTAAGCAAGGTTTTGCGGTCAGGGATCTTCAAAAATTCCTTATTTTTTTGTTAACTATGTGTCTGGACAATCTTTGTGTATCAAGGTAAAAGAGGCAGATGTTGTAGTTTCGTTAGCTAACAACATTCATAAGATTACATGGATCCTTGTGGGAGTGATTAAGCTCCTCTATGAAGGGAGGAAATTGAAGATGCCAGGTGCTCTCAAAGATTATGGCATTAAAATGGACGTCATTATCTCCTTAGTTGTTGGTCTGAAAGGAGTTGTTAGGGGCAATGGGGCATCCTCTTCTTCAAGGCCCATGTATTTTAAGGAAGCCCTAAAGTCGGATCACAATTCTTAGACTCTCAAGGAGCTCTCATATCAGGGTTTTGTGGTGGAACATTCTTCGGATACCAATGACATCCCCTGCAGGTTAATTCCCCTTGTAAACATCTCCATGTAATTATGTAACCATAAATAAAAAATGGCTGAGAGAAAGCGATATGGATTCCAAAGTTTGAGGAAGGGAGATTGCTTGAGGAACTTGGTATTATAAATACCAACCATGAGCTGACTAATATGTTTTAATAGAACTAACTATGTATTTATTTTGCTGAAAAGAAGGGTATGCCCATGTTCATGTTGGGGAAAGACTATAAGCAAGAAAGGGAAAAGAATTTAGGAGAGTGTCAGTCACACTCTCCAAGGAAGTGGTCCGCATAGACCACACAAGGAGACATACAATTTTCATCTGTTGAAACAACAAGGAGAGGGGGACCGAGGCAACTAAAACCACAATGAGAAAGTGGAGGATCGGAGGCTCCTGTGGAAAAATAAAGGGACGACCATTCAAGATTCACACAGACACGCTGAGAAAGGGAACAAGGAAAATAGAGGGAGCCAATGAGGCTCTTGGCTGGAAAGAACTGAATTGCTAAGAGGGCAGACAAGAATAACATGACAGAGAGAATTCAAGGAGAGGGGATCTTTGTTGATAGCACAACTGAGAATCCCATGAGGCTTGTTCGCTGATAATCACCTAGAAGATTTGTTGATAACACAACTGAGAAACCCATAAAGCTTGCTCACTGATAATCATATAGAGGCTATGGTGAAAGCATAGTTGAGAAACCCATGAGGCTTGTTGGCTAATAATCACAGAGTGAGCTTAGATGATGGTCCAACTAGGAAACCTAGAAGGTGTGTTGGTTGATAATCACTAAGCAATGGTTGTGCTTTATAGGGTTGATAAATCCACTAGAGACTATGCTGGTTGACAACTTCTAAGAGATGCAGGCACCCAAGGCTAGTGGACTAATAACACCTTATGGTAGTTCCATGAGGTTGGGCTGAGAACACAAGTGGGAGTTCTAATGAGAAGTTGTTGGAGAGTGCACTCCTATTCCTTCAAAGGTGACAAAGTTGAGAAACCTCTTTACCATTAAGTATATCTCTCTCTCCACACCTAAATTGAGACTTTCTATGTCTAAATTCCTAGAGATATTAGGATGTTGTATTATAAGTCCCTCTGTACAAAAGGAAGTATCCCATGCTTGATGTGAAATTATTTTATAACTGGTAGGTGAAGGCAGGGTAGATGTGAGACACCCTATTTCAGCTAATTATATCGTTTTAATTCCCCGAATTGATGAAGGTTGTACGCGAGTGAAGTGGTTCACTATCCTTAATTGATTAATATTATAGATGGTGGGTGAAGGTGGTGTAGCCTTGGAACACCCTATTTCAACTGATAACATTGCTATTTTTCTCTGAAAGCACTTCTCCTCAAGCTCTTGAATCTGGCTTGGGTGACTATTGCAAGAAAGGCTTAGATGCAGTGTGTCTAAGGTTGGGTGGAGAGTTGAATTCCCAATCTTAATGGCTTGATTCAAACTATCTAGATAAGTGTATGCTTATGACTCTCATGTGCGAAATGTTTTATGCTTGTTTAATGTGTTGCCTTATCATGGCTTGTAAAGTTGGGGAATGAGTTATCCTAGTCCAAATGAACATTATTTCTTTAAGGGCATGGATAGAGAAGGGTTTAAGTTTTTGTTCTGGTCTAGGGCATGTATTGTTATGTATTCAATGTGTTGTTTCAATGCATGTGATATGTCATGAAATGTGATTTACTACCTACTTGAGGAAGGTTGATTTTCTTATATATTTCCTGAGTGAATGAAAGGATTCTTGTGTGTATCCATGGGCATGTTTTCTGCTTATCTTTGGCCTGAAAGGCTTGTAGCTTCTGAATCATTATGATGTTGGAATTTGACCAATGAGCCCCAATGAGATTGAATGGGAATACCTCTGTTAATTTAAACATATGTCTAGACTGGAGGTTAATTTAGACATTGGTCTAAATCCTATAAACTTAGGAGGAAGAGTTGTAAGTATATAAACACTTGGTTCAACTATGCATTCGCAATTTGAGTTTGGATCGAGGCGCGTTTAAGATCAGGAGGTATAAAAATACATATATATATGTGTGTGTTTATTTCGTAGGTTGTAGGCCAAGGGGCCTTATATGTATACCAGACCAAACTTAGAGTCAGAACCCCAATTTTATAACAAAACCACTACAACCAAGATTTGGACTAAGTCCCAACATGTGATTATATGTGATGGGCGTTGAGGGAGAAGTCCCTTGAAAACGGTTGGATCTAAGCTTACGTATATCCATACACATATGGAATGAGCGGGGGCTAAGCCTCGAT
This sequence comes from Pinus taeda, assembly GCA_000404065.3. Classification (NCBI taxonomy): domain Eukaryota; kingdom Viridiplantae; phylum Streptophyta; class Pinopsida; order Pinales; family Pinaceae; genus Pinus; species Pinus taeda. The sequence goes on from APFE030816452.1 coordinate 99,045, forward strand.
AATCTAAAGGTTTGGGTGCTAAGTCGCAATTGCCCCCTGTGCAATAGAACCAATGTGACCATGCTTTGAGGGCATAGAAAAGCCTACGTATTTTCTTATTACATAGACTGTGATGCTAAAAGATGAGGGCCTAGAGGAGCTAGGAGGTTCGAACATGATAAGCCAAGGGACCGGGTGTGACAACTGAAGGAAAAACAGGAGAAATATTGACCATCGAGAGTTGAACGCTCATAGCCACATGTCTCAAAACTTTGTCCCCGAAGATTTCAAAGGGAGCCTAAAGGGGAAACTCCTGAAATTTTATTCTTGAGGCTACTAAACGTTGTGGTGAAGATTGAATGCCTCAACACTAAGCAACAAAGGAAACCCCCATTTAAATAATATTAAAAACCTCAATGTTGCAAGCAGTTGGAACTCGTGGTGAGACTGAGGCTGATGAGGTGCATGACATGGTGGAGAGGGTGACGTGGTGCTATTTGGCACCTTGTTTTGGCCTTTTCATAGGCCCAAGAGGACTCGAATCACATGACATGTGGTGCTCTTAGAGGAGGCCACATGGATGGTACGACATCATATGATGTCACACTGACATCTTGGACCCCCGAGGTTTCGAGCGGAGGCAATGTGGAAAACTCTCAGGATTTTATTTCTGGGCGGACGTCGCATAATGAGCTAACATGCATACCATGATGTGGAAGGGGAGAGATGAACACACAACTGAAATGGAGGTAATGGGACACATTAGCAGTGGGGTCTGCTCAATCCAAGAAGGATGTACCTTGAAAGAATTTTTGGGATACTGCAAGAGGGATTCCTGGGATTTAATCCCTGGGGTGAGGTGGCCAAGGAGGGGGCCCACACCCATATCACACATATGTATATGTATAAGTGTTAATTTGTTTGGAAGGGTCTTGTGTATGAACGAGTCAACAACTAAGGGAGATCTGTCACATGGGTATTGTTGTGGCCATAAAGGGTTCATGCATATATATATATATATATGTATTTCATTATGTGTTGGGCCTTGTTAAGGGATCTAATGAGTATGAATGAATAGACAATTGATACATGTAACCCTAGACATGAACATGTTGACAACTGCCATGTGGCCTGTTAGCTCTTGCTGCAGCAGGTATTCATTTTTCATGATTAGCATTTCACAGGCCAAATATGTCGTACTATGCTTGCTGCAATGCTCCATATTTGCTCAAACAGTCTCCAAATGAAGAAGGCTACTTCAAGATTCATTCAATTGCCTTCAAATTTTGTAAACGTTTTCCTGGTATCGCTACTCTTAATTAAAGGGAGGTCCAAACAGTTTAATCTTGGTCTCCCTAGGTTTAAATTTCATGTTTTAGAATGTAGAGATTGTAAGTCTGTCCAAACAGTTTAATCTTGGCAAACTTTTAGATAGGTAGAGAAACAAGAGAGTCCAACAGCTTAATCTGGGCTCTGGAAGAAATAAGGGTAGTATGTAGATAGGAAACATCAAAAGAAAAATGTATGATGGGTTTGCAAGTCTAAGTGCACCCCAAGCAGAAGAAGAAAAAATGCTAGGCAAGTAGGCTGGGTAGGTAGTTCTGAAGGCTGTTGAATTGCTGACAAGTTCCAAGTTTGCAGGTATCATATCATGCAGAACATAATTAGCAAAGATTTGTAAGAAAAAGGCTAAAATGAGGTATAACTAACTCCCCTTCTCTGCTTTCCCTCAATCATTAACTAACATCCCCAAAAAGAGGTCAAGATCTGCTTGACATCTCTTAAGTTCATCATCTTCATCACTCTGGTTGAGTAAAGATCTGCTTTGCTCAAAGTTGTTCCATATCTTCTCCCGAAATATGGTCCTACCCCCCCCGCAACAGCCTAAGTTTCCCCCAAACTTGGCGCTTTCTTACCACCTCCATACTAACCACTAACATTATTATGTAGCTCCCTATGTCTCCCGTCCCCATATTAATATTAAGTAAATTCCCCTTTGTAATATTCCCTCCCTCTGGTTGAAAAATAACCATAGCAAGTCCCGGGAATTGCTTAGTTTATCAGAAACTAAGCAAGAACTCAACCTCCGAAACCACCTATCACATACTATGGAATCCCTCCTAAGTATAAAACTCCCCCGAAGTAGTCAGACCCCTTCCGAAACTTCAAAGGCTCTTCACACCCACTTACTTACCTTTTTTCCCCCTTTCAAAGTCGTTTTCGCATCGCAACCTCGCCATCTCACTTTCATGCAAAACATTGCCCATCTGTTCCCCGCCGATGCGATATCGCGAAATCGGCGATTGGCGATCGCAAGCGCCAAGTATCCAATCTGTTCACCCCTCCGTCTCCCCCGATGCGATATCGCCATATCGCATATCGGTAATCGCAAGCACCACACGCCCAACCCAATGATCCCCCTCTTTCCCCGCCGACGCGATATCGCCATATCGCATCGGAGTCTCTTCACCACAGTCCACCAATACCCCACCACGTCGCGCTGTACCAGGGACCCACTGATGATGTCATCCGCCGTACAGTCGACGCAGTGCTTACGTCAGCAGCCAGAAAAGCCGAAAAAACTTCGCGCAAGAAGAAAATTCGCACTTTGGAGCTCCAGATCAAGAAACAGAGGCAGTTTTCGATGCGCGAATAGTTACGGGAAATAGGCCATTTCAAGGAATCTTCAGGGAATCTTCTGATTGCCAAGCCCACTGCGCGGCGAAAAAGCCCGAAATCGCCCAATCATGCCAAAGGATCCGGTTTAAAGACAACAGCAGATCATTCACAGAGTTCAAAGTGTATCAGATCAAATCAGCAGGCTTCAAGCGTGTCAAAGGGTATCAGTCGACGGCGGAAATCATCAATGTAGCGGCAAATTGTATTAGCGAATATCTTGAGCAGCAGCCCAAAGCAAGAGAAATTGAATATCTTCCAGCAGATCCATAGAAGGAGAGCAAAATCACCTGAAGCTCTCAAATCATAATAATTTCACATTCAATTCGCACCAAAGCCGAACTGCAACCCCAAAGCACATTCACTTCAGCAGCAACGCATCTGGTCCCCAAGGGCCACCTCGTCACCTGTTCTGATTCAGCTGCTCCCAGCGCAGCCAAAAATATTTACTTGCATTTATTTCCAGCAAGCATTTAGATTTTGAAGAGTTCTAAGCAGACCTGTCACGGTCACTTGTAATGATGTTTTCCTGATATTTTGTTTATAAATACCACCCGAAGCGATATTGTAAAGGGTTGGTTGGTTGGTAGTAGTAGTTGTTGGTCAGTTTCTTTCCAGCAATTTTTTCTGAGTAAAGACTCGCACTATAACTGTCATATTTTTCATAATCAAAGATTGCTGAAAGCATGGATTGCGAAACAACTTGTTGTTTTCTCTTGGCCAAGGAATGATCACGGAATTCCTGTGTCTCTGCATGATCCAATAAGTGTTCTTCCTCCCTGTTTATTTTATGTTTTTATCATCTTTTCGCCATTCTAAGTTGCAGGAAAAAAGAATAGCTTAAGATTTGTTTAAATACACCTTAGGTTCAATTTCTGCACTTTTCGATGTTTTCTTCTGAAACGGTCATGAGCTAGAATTCTTAACTGCTCTAGTTTACCCCGTTTCTTTCGTATATGGGTGTATGTCTTTGGAATTCTTAACTGCTCCGGGATCCCACTCATCCATTTCTCCCCTTTGTCAGCATGATGAAATGATTCTCTTTTGCCTTTCATCCCTGATGTTCATTCCGTACTTTCAGCAGCTTGAATGTTGTATCCTGCGTGACTATCCCGCTCCGTATCCCCTTGTGACCAAGAAAACGCTCGCATGCCCCAATCTGTGACTCCATGCCCAATGGTTCAAAACTTATGACACTTTACTGTGCCTCTTTACTCGAGAATCCTACCTTCCTCCCAATCACAGTCAACATTCCCTTGAAGTCAGAAAGCTAGCCTAAAATCATCAACTAAGGTTGAATCTAGATCAACTGAGGTTGAATCTAAAGGAGAGAGCCCTCTCCGATTGCAGGTGGGCTAGAACCTGCAATCAGAAGATTGGTTTGTGGTTACCTCGGCCGTATCCCTAATAGGATCTAGGGACAACCTGAGTGATAACATAATGGCGACTCCGCTGGGGACCTCCTCAGATAAATCAATGCAATCAATCACGTAATACACGCTGGCTCCTAAGAAACCGACACGTAATACACGACCAAATCCTGATCCCAATAATCCGCCCACTGTTGGAAATCCTAATCTAATTCCAAAGATCACCAGGCAGCAAAAACAAAAAGACTGCCATACCCCTGTTAGTCCTGAAGTAATTCAGCCGATTGTTGTGCCAACCCCCATCAAAGTTCTAGTTCGATCCACCCCGAATTCCTCTGGCTCATCGCCCCCTTCTCCGAGCAGCTCTTCCACACCTCAACCCCATACCCATAGCCCATCGGCTACTCCCTCATCCCCGGTTATCCCTATAATCCCTCTCGCTTTAGGCGTTCCGCTAATTCCCGTAATCATGGCTAGATATGCACCATTACAACTACCTGCTAATCCCGGGGCAATGCCCCAGGACTATCAAACGAAAATCACTTACTTTGATGGCACAACCTCTTGCATCGCCCTACAACATACAAAAAAAATGCAGGATTATTTCGAGAGTTAGGAAATAGACGATGAGAGCGTAAGGATGAAGATTTTTGTTCAAAGTTTAACCGATGATGTCAGAACCTGGTTTAGGGCACTTCCACCCAATTCAATATTAAATCTGGAAGCCTTATACCAAACCTTCATTAACAGATGGAAGAAAAGGAAGGACCCCCTACACATTCTATCTGAATATGAGTCTATCAAGAGAGGACCTGCGGAAGCTGTTCTGGATTACTGTGCCAGATTTAACAATGTTTACAACGCGATACCACTGAATCTAAGACCTCCACCCGACCTTGCTCTATACAAATTCCGGGATGGCTTTGATGCCGAGATGGCGTATCAATTAAGGGAAAGAGCCCCTCAAAGCCTTGCAGAAATGCAAGATGCCGCGGTAAGCGTAAAAGCAAACCTAATCGCCAAAAGAAACAGAACGAGATCCGAGAGAATAACAACTTTCAAAGAAGAGCCCTCCTTTCATGAGCAGAAAATGGAGGCAATCATCACTTCCATGAACAGAATGGTGGACAGGCTAGACAACGTGGAGAGAAAAACTGCATGGGAAAATCAACAGCCCCACACCGCAAGGAACCCAAAATTCAGGAAAACCCAGAACGTGAACATGGGTAGGGCCAACCAGGATCATGACATAAGACCTCCTTTCCAAGAAAACTTTGCCGAGGCATCTACTTTTGTTGATCCCACAGATGGGACCCTAATGAACCTGGTTGATTCAGAAAATGGACAACAATCCTCCTTCACAGAAGAAAACCCCCCATACCTTAATATAGAACAATTCCGCACTAAATTGGGAGAGTCCTTTGACTTTAAACAAGGGTATGACACTGCCATATATGAGGTACATAATCAATACAAACTAAGAACGCAAACTGTTGATGTGTCTCCGCCCAGCAAGACAAAGGATGGTTAACAGCCAAACAGGGCCAAAGGGAAAGGCACCAACGGTCATAAAACTGACAACCAGGTCCCAAATTCGCAACAAGTTATTGTGGAAGATGTAACAGAAACACGGGGTTCTATAGAACAACCAATACACTCTTCCCGCCCTGAAAAAGACCTGGAAATCATTCATGAAAATATTCCTAGAACAGAGAAACCACGAATAGTTACACATAGCGATACGCACATTCCAAAGGGAAATACAGAAAATACGCCGGAGAATAAAAAACTCGCCGGTGTTAATACCCGAAACCCAGCAGAAAAGCCATTCAGCCTAGAAGCCGAAATCGGGAAACTCAAAATCTCCATCCCCCTCTCAGAACTGGCTAAGCATACTGTGTATAGACAACAAATTCAAAAATCGCTCCAATTGCCTGAAATTAGGGATGATGTAAATATTCTAGATGACACCCCTTTTTATGCTTCTTAACCTGCAAAGTAATACCGAACATAGAATATGCGAGAAAAAATACCCAGAACACAGAATATGCGAAGAAAATATACCCAGAACACAGAATAGCAATGATTTTATTACTCAGAGAGAAATGTTCAAAGGCCTCTTCGAGGGGGCAACCTCCAATAGAGCAGAGCTCGATTACAAAACAAGACACGATCCTCCTCGCAGGGAGTCTCTATCCTTTATATATGACTCATACATGCAATACCACGGGTCAATACCGTGGGTTTTATTAATACCATCTATCTAATACTACCGCCCATTTACCCTTTATTTAATACTACCGCCCATTTGTAACTAACTGTGGTCCCTTCATTAATTGGGGGTTAACCACTTACAAATATTAATATGGGCTTTATTGACTCTTGACTATGACGTGATCCCATGACATGAATAAGGGGGTTAGGGTGGGACCCTAACATGCCCTCCCCTTTAAGACTAGCCTTGTCCTCAAGGCTAAAGCTGCGGAAACTGCTGAAGAATAGTGGTTGGTTCCCAAGTTGCATCTTCTGGAGAGGTGTCTTTCCATTTGACAGGACCTCTTTAATCATGCGGCCGCGCAGGTGCTTGTCTCGTGTGTCTAGAACCTGTTCCGGTTGAAGCCAGATTGACCCTTCCTCGTCCAATTCCGGTAGACTGGTTTGAACTCGGCAATTGTTCCCAATCACTTTCTTGAGGCACGATACATGGAAAACTGGGTGGATTTTTGCTGTAGGTGGCAAAGCCAACTTGTAAGCCATTTCTCCAATGCGCTGAAGTACTTGGTATGGTCCATAGAATTTTGGAGAGAGCTTTTGACAACCCTTGTCTTTGAGTGATGTTTGCTTATAGGGTTGCAGCCTCAAAAGGACCTGATCCCCTTCTTGAAATTGGCGCTCTGAGCGATGTTGGTCAGCCTGTTGCTTCATACGGTTCTGAGCTTGATGAAGATTCTCGCGCAGGTGGGCGAGCATGGTTGCACGGTGTTGTAGGAGTTGATCCATGGCTTGTACTTTGGAGCACCACGTGAGATAAGAAGTAGGGGAAGGCAAAAGTTGACCATAGACTGCTTCATAGGGAGTCATTTTGGTGGTGGCATGATAGTTGGTGTTATACCACCATTCCGCCAGAGGTAACCACTGTACCCAAAGGTGTTGCTTTTCTGAAGTGAAACACCTAAGGTAGGATTCTAGACATTTGTTGACTGCTTCGGTTTGCCCATCTGTTTGCGGATGATATGAAGTACTGAGTTTGAGTTGAGTGCCTTGTATTCTGAAGAGTCCCTGCCAAAAATTACTGGTGAAGATTGGGTCGCGGTCGGACACAATAGAAGTGGGCATGCCATGCCATTTGAAGATCTGATCCATGAAAGTTTGGGAAACCAAGGTGGGTGTAAACGGGTGGGGGAGAGCGCAGAATTGAGCATACTTCGACAATCGGTCCACAACCACCATGATGACTGACTTTTTCCCTGACTTTGGAAGACCTGTAATGAAATCCATAGAAACTTCGGTCCAAATGGATGCCGGAATGGGCAATGGTTGTAAGGTGACTGGTGTGTTGACTGTTTCCCCTTTGTGGCCTTGACAGACCTCGCATTCTGTTACGAAGGTAAGGATGTCCTTTTTCATGCTTGTCTAGAAAAATGATTTTCTGGTGCGAGCATACGTCTTCTAAAAGCCCGAATGTCCTGCAATGGGAGATGAGTGCATCTCTGCCAAAATGCGACTTTTGAAGGTGGATGTTGGTGATATTACGACTCTGTCCTTGTAGCGAAGAATATCATCCTGCCACGAGTAGCCCTTGGTGGAATTTGGGTCGGCCTGTAATTGAGAAATGAGTCGGGAGAGCTCGGGGTGTGAAAACCATTCTCTGCGCGCTTCTTCAATCCATTCTGGAATGGGGAGGGAAATAGCTAGCAGGGTACTTTCCTCCTCAAATTGGCGAGATAATGCATCTGCTACACTATTGTCTTTCCCTTTCTTGTATATGATCTCATAATCATATCCCAGCATTTTGGCTAGCCATTTATTTTGTTGTGGGGAGGAGAGGTGTTGCTCCAAAAAATATTTAAGACTGTGATGATCTATGCAGATTTGGAAATGTCGCCCCAATAAATAAGGTCGCCAGGTGTCAACTGCATGTAAGATGGCCATCATTTCCTTCTCGTATGTTGATTGGCCCTGATTCTTCCCACTGAGTTGCTGGCTTGTGAAGGCCAATGGTCTCCCTTCCTACATTAAAACAGCCCCAATACCTGTTCCTGAAGCATCACATTCAATGACGAAAGATTTGGTGAATTCAGGGAGTGCCAAAACTGGAGTGGAACACATGGCATTTTTTAGAGCTGTAAAGGCCTGTTGTGCTTCCTCATTCCAGAAGAAAGAATTTTTTTTTAGGAGTTGGGTGAGGGGCTTTGCTATGCGACCATAGTTGCGGACAAATTTACGATAATAGCCTGTGAGACCCAAAAATCCGCGTAAGCTCTTCAAGGTCTTAGGTTCAGGCCATTCCTGCATTGCTTGGATCTTTTTGGGGTCCACCTTGACACCCTCACGCCCCACAATGTGGCCCAAATACTCCACCTCGGCCATGCCAAATGAACACTTGGACATCACGAATAATTTCTGATTGCGTAGCAGTTGCAAGAGTAGATCTACATGCTGAAGATGTGCTGCCCAAGTGCAACTATAGATGAAGATGTCATCGAAGAAGACAAGGACAAATTTCCTGAGATATGGTTTGAGAATGTGGTTCATAAGGCTCTGAAAAGTAGAGGGGGCATTACAAAGACCAAATGGCATGACCAGGAATTCATAGTGGCCTTCATGAGTTCTGAAAGCAGTCTTGGGTATGTCGACTTCCTTCATGCGGATCTGGTGGTAACCTGAGCGAAGATCCAACTTCGTGAAAAATTGCGCCCTGTTGAGTTCATCCAGCAAATCATCAACCACCGGGATGGGAAATTTATCTTTGATTGTCAGCTTATTGAGGGCCCTGAAGTCAGGACACATCCGCCACTCCCCATCTTTTTTTAGCACCATAACCACTAGGGATGAATAAGGACTGATGCTGGGACGAATGACCCCTACTTCCAAAAGTTCCTTGATGATTTTTTCTATTTCGTTCTTTTGGGAGAACGGATATCTGTATGGGCGCACATTTGGGGGTTGGGCCC
>APFE030816460.1:0-21962 GCA_000404065.3 Pinus taeda
AATTACATGTTAATAAAAAAAATTATCTTAAAAAAAATCAATTTTTAAAACACAACATTACACATGGTCCAATGTCCTCTTTGAATGTAAGCAACCATTGTTAACCATGGTCCAATGTCACATTGTGACAAAGATTGTCTCAATATGAAACTCAGCCATGAGCAAGCATGGTCAACCATGGTCCAACTTTGCATTGTGACAAAGATTGTCTCAATATGAAAATCAATTATGGCAAACCATGGTCCAATGTTGTATTGTGACAAAGATTGTTTCAATATGAAAATCAACCATGGTAAACCATATTTATTTTACCATTTATAACACTTATCGCAGGGTTTATCATAGTATTCTCAATATGGAAATCAATCATGGTCAACCATTGTCAACATTGGTCAAACATGGTCGACCATGGTAAATTATGGTCAACCATGGTTAACAATGGTCCAACGTCACTTTGTGACAAATATTGTTTGAATATGAAAATCAACCATGGTCAAGCATGGTCCAATGTTGCATTGTGACAAAGATTATCTCAATATGAAAGTCAAACATGGTCAACCATGGTCAAAAAACATGATCACGTTGTGACAAATATTGTCTCTTGGTCCAACATCACATTGTGACAATCATGGTCATCCATGGTCGACTATGGTCCATCGTTGCATTTTGACAAAGATTGTCTCAATATGAAAATCAACCATGGTCTAGTGGTCCAATGTCACATTGTGACAATGATTGTCTCAATATGAAAATCAACCATGGCCAACCATGGTCATCCATGCTCTAATGTCACATAGTGAAAAAGATTGTCTCAATATGAAAATCAGCCATGGTAAACCATGTTTATTTTAGGTTTTATAGTATTTCTCTTAGGGTTTAAAATATTATTCCAATAGGTTTAATATTATTCCCTTGGGTTTATAATCCCTTGGGATTTTAGTATTAATCTTTTGGGTTTATTATTTCCTTTGGTTTATAATATCAATTTGTTGGGTTTATTAACTTAGGGTTCATATTCCTAGGGTGTAATATTATTCATAGGGTTTATAATATTAATTCATGGGTTTAAAATAAATCCTTTGGGTTTACAATTATGGTCAACTATGGTCCAATGCCATATTATCACAAATATTTTCTCAAAATGAAAAGCAACCGTGGTCCAACATCACGTTGTGACAAAGATTATCTCGTTATGAAAATCAATCAAGGTCAAACATCGCATTATGACAAAAAATATATGAATATGAAAATGAACCATGGTCAACCATTGTCAACCATGTTTATTTTAGGGTTTATATAGCTTGGTTTATAATATTAATCTTTTGGGTTTAAGATTATTCCCTTGGTTTTCTAATACCTTGAGGTTTTAGAATTAGTCCCTTGGGTTTATAATAACAATCCTTTGGGTTTATTAATCTAAGTGTTCATATTCCTAGGGTATATTATTATTCATAAGGTTTATAATATTAACCCTAGGGTTTAATATAAATCCCTTAGGTTTATAATCATGGTCAACCATGGTTCAATGTCACACTCTCACAAAAATCGTCTCAATATGAAAATCAACAATCATGAACCATGGTCAACCATGGTCCAACATTGCATTGTGACAAAGATTGTCTCAATAAAAAAGTCAACCATGGTAAACCATGGTGAGCCATGTTTATTTTAAGGTTTATAGTCTTTATCTTAGGTTTTATATAACGAGGGTTTATAATATTAATCCCTCGGGTTTAATATTATTCCCTTGGATTTATAATCCCTTGGCTTTTTAGTATTACTCCCTTGGGTTTAGAATATCAATCCATTGGGTTTATTAATATAAGGGTTCACATTCCTAGTGTGTATTATTATTAATAGGGTTTATAATATAAATCTTTTGAGTTTAATATAAATACCTTGTGTTTATAATCATGGTTAACGATGGTCAACCATGGTCCAATATCACATCATGACAAAGATTGTCTCAATATGAAAATTAACAATGGTCAACCATCGTTAAATGTCGCATTCTAACAAAGACTATCTCAATATAAAAATCAACCATGGAAAATCATGGTCAACCATGTTTATTATAGGGTTTATAATATTTATCTTGTGGGTTTAATATTATTAATCCCTTAGGTTTATTGTTCCCTTAAGCTTATAATATCAATCCCTTGGGTTTATTAATCTAAGGATTCTTATTCTTAAGGTATAATATTATTCATATGGTCTATAATATTAATCATAGGTTTAATATAAATCCTTTGGGTTTATAATAATGGTCAACCATTGTCCAATGTCACATTGTGACAAATATTTTCTCAATATGAATATCAACCATGGTCCAATGTCACATTGTAAAAAATATTGTCTCCATATAAAAATAAATCACGATCAACCATGATCCAACATCACAATATAACAAAGATTATTTCAATATGAAAATTAACCATGGTAAACCATATTCATCCATAGTTATTTTAGGGTTTATAATATTTATCCTAAAATTTATATCCCTTATAATATTAATCCCTTAAGTTTATTACTCTTTAGATTATACTCTTTTAAGTTTATAATATCAATCCCTTTTATTTTTATAAATACTCAATTACTAACCATCAACATTATTTTTTTTATTTTTTTTAATAAATAATTCCTAACCATCGCCATTTAACCTAGAAATCGGGCTCTAATCCCTTCTCCCCTTGCCACTATGCCGTAACACTTACTACCATTACCAATTAATACCCCGTTCCTTCTTTTCTTTTCCTTCCCTTTGAATTAATATAATCCATTACAATTGGCAGGGTATATTATTAATGACATGTTTTTGGGGCCTACCACATTGGTTTATGACATAAATATAACTTAGAACGCCGTTGGACTATGTTTGAAGCCTCCTATCGCTTTGCCTGTTAGAACGCCATCTCGATGCTTCGTGGTTTAGTGAGACCTTGCCAGGTGTACCGAACCACGTGGGCGCATATGGGTGTGGACAGAGTTATGGTTCTTGGACGGTCGAGATGCGAATTCAAGCATCAACGGCTCAGATTCAAACCCCTCCGATTATGTCGCGACCTAACCCTAATTGCTCCTCACCTAACCCTAATTGCTCCTCATTTTGTTGTTCGGCGGTGGGGATTTCTCGTCTCAGCGGCGCAAGGGTTTCTCCTCGTAACATAATTTGCGAATAATTTACATTGTTTTTCGTTGTAGGATCGTGCCCCGGATTTAAATATAAGATCATCTCGTTCACCACATAAACGCATACTCTACCTCATCAGTAGAATGTGCCTGAGACGGCTGAAAGAAATACACCCATTCGTCAAAGACCAGGCTATGAATTGATAACATTGATGAGGGCACCGGTGATCTTTTTTCTTGGTTCCTTTTGAAAATAACAAAAAAGACATATATATATATATAAAGCTAATAACTCATTAAATACATTATTCTCGTCCATTAATGATGACAGGGAATATAGAATGGTAATAAAATATCTTAATAAGATAGAGATGATACCAAACATCCCTATCATATCAAGATCCCTCTAATCTACAAACACGTGCTTCGGTGTAAGTTTTGCCCGGTTTGCAGAAGTAGCCTTTCGTAGGAGCACAGTGCACATCTTCTGAGCACACGCAGAGTCCTTCGAGAGCACATCCATCCTTCCATATGATCACTCCCGCATTCCCTATTCCCAGAACATCGTCGGTCCATTCATTGGACAAAAGTCCGTTAGGATCGTACTTGTTCTTCACTGATAGAAAGGCACCATATTTGTTATATTTTTTTTGTAACCCCATCAAGGCAATGTTTCGGTTCTTTCCCCAGTGAGGCAGAGCCCCATATTTCATGAGGGCCATTTGCTCATTTTCCTCAAACACATCTTCATACAGGCTGGGACTGTTCGGATCCTTGGCCCGATAGTACGTCATTTCGATGTCTACTGAGTCCTCTTCTTTTCCCAAATAAGCACTCGAAGCTTTTACATAACGCATTAGAAAACCAGAGTAGAGTTCAAGCCCACACAGGCTGCTCGTAATGGTGTCCCGGAGGTTCTTTACGTCGGAAAGGAATTGTCCGATATTGGACACGCTAATACTAAGTCCATTCTGAAAGAAGAATAATCCTTTGACCCGAGAATCCCATGCGCAAGCTGTCAGTTCGTCCTCTGGGCTGGTCAGACACGAACCAGCAGGTTGCATGTTATTCTGATACCCAATTACTGGATATCCCAAAAAGAGAACACCGTTGTTCTTGAGTCCTGTACCAGCTCCCAGAATTGTAGATACCTGAGTGACTGCCTTCACGCACTTGCTGTTAGCATCATCCGTAGCTTCTGTTGAAAATGTAATTTCAACGCAGCCGTACCAAACCCCGAAACCACAGCAGCAAAACAATAAAACCCCAGGTAAGTTTCTGTGACCCGCTCTTGCTTAAAGTGGTTTCCGTACATAGTCGCTCCTAGAAGGTTAAAGGGTGGATTAAGGGTGACATCACCCTGTGACAACTTCTCTGAAGGTGAAGTTCGGTTAAAAGAGGCCTTCAGATATTTCCTCAGCCGTTAGATTCGAGGAGGGCAAATCATAGGTGGACAGGCTTCTCGACCTACATACGGCCAACATTAAAGGTTTGGCTTGGAGTAAAATCGAGTTTCATTTTGACCATACCTTCATTAAAGAATTGCGTAGGTGGATTTTTAAATTTTTTGTTTACGGGAGTGAATTAATAATGGCATGGGCAATGTCATATAGTTTTAATTTTATTGATTTTTTAATAATGGCATGGGCAATGTCATATAGTTTTAATTTTATTGCTTTTTTATTTTTTCAAGTGCTTAAGTTTGTTTTTTACAGAACAAGTAAAACATTGTTGGTCAATTTTGTAAGACGGGAATGAATGTCATATAGTTTTAATTTTGGTCAATTTTGTAAGACGGGAATGAATGTCATATAGTTTTAATTTTATTGCTTTTTTATTTTTTCACGTGCGTAAGTTTGTTTTTTACAGAACAAGTAAAACATTGTTGGTCAATTTTGTAAGATGGGAATGAAAACGCACAGCAGTGCGAAGAAGTGAAGAGGTAAATGAAGAAAAACAGGGGAAGCTTGTATCGAAAAAAACCATGCATTGTTTCACACAGTGAAAAGGGAACACTAAGTTTTGGTGAATTTGTAGTTTTTCACACAGCAGTGTGTTGATCATTTTCTTTCTTTTACATCAGTAAATCCTTGTAATCTTTGTTTTCACACAGCAGTGAATGTAAATGAAATTTTTACACACAGTGGTGTAAAATTTCAAAGAAGACAGAGTAATTTTGTTGAAATGTTTTGGTGAATCCCTGAGTGAAAGAGGATGAATATGTATCAGTGAATTTGTTTTAATGAATAGAAATCTTTTATGGTGGTGTAATGAAATGTTTTGGTGAATCCCTCTGAGTGAAAGAGGATGAATATGTATCAGTGAATTTGTTTTAATGAATAGAAATCTTTTATGGTGGTGCAATACTCTGTTCTCAGTTAATTTTTTTTAAAGTGTTCCTGTGCACAAAAGATCCTCGAGTAAAGGAAACAGAGCATTGCCTCTATGTGCTTGAATTTTTCTATTTTTGGGATTTTACCAGAAAAATCCCCAACAGTGGTATCAGAGCAGGCTTAGGCTCTTTGAAGGTGACAAAGAAGCTGAAGGGAGGAGTCTTTTGTTGCAGCAGTAGATCTTCTCCAGCAAGTGAAGGCTCAGTCAAGAAATTGAAGCATAACTAAGGATGCAAGGAATGGCCAGCACAAGCATTGGTATGGGTATGTTTAACACCCAGCTCCCACAGTTTAATGGGAAAAACTATGACTATTGGGCAATAACCATGAGAGCCCTGTTTGCCTGACAAGATTTATGGGAATTAGTTCAAGATGGTTTTGAAGAACCAGCAGATGAAAATGAGTTCAATAGATTAACTCCAGTAGAGAAGGATCTGTTGAAGAGCAATAGGAAGAAGGATTCAAAAGCCCTTGTATTTTTGTATCAAGCAGTAGACTAGAGTATGTTTCCAAGGATAGCAGCACCTAAGACATCCAAAGAAGCATGGCAAACCCTCAAGGCAACCTATCAAGGCATGGAGAAAGTGAAGACAGCAAAACTACAGTTGCTGAGAAGAGATTTTGAGAATCTGAACATGAAAGAGTCAGACAACATTGACTCATTCTTCACACATGTAATTGGTGTGATTATACAGATGAGGACTCATGGAGAAACCATTGAAGAAAGGAGGATTGTGGAGAAAATATTGAGGGTCTTACCCTCAAAGTTTGATGTTATTGTCACCACCATTGAAGAGACAAAGGATCTCTCAAACTTTTCAGTTGATGAGCTACATGCATCACTGATAACACATGAGCAGAGATTGAGTAGGAATGAAAACTCATCTCGAGAGCAAGCCCTTAAGACCCAGATGTCCTTTGGAAGAGGAAGAGGTCAAGGCAGAGGAAACAAGAGAGGAAGAGGCAGAAGCTAGAACAGAGGTGGAAGGAACGGTCCAGCAAATGCTCAAGGAACAGGCAGCAACTCAAATCAAAACCAAGGCCAAGGCAGCAACCAACAAAGAGAACAACATCATGCTCAAGGACAAAGGTATGAAAAATCCAATGTCCAATTCTATTACTGTAAAAAATATGGGCATTATGCCAGTGAATGTAGAAAGAAGCAGCATGATATGAGTAATAGACAAAATGCAAATGTTACTAGAGAGAACATCAGCCAAACTAATGTGTTGTTAGCTTGTAACATGGTTGAAACAAATAGTGAAGACATATGGTTTTTAGACTCACGTTGCAGCAACCATATGACAGGAAATATAGCTCTCTTTTCTGCCCTAGATAAAAATATGAAATCAGAAGTCACACTAGGAACTGATAGCAAAGTTTCTGTTATGGGAAAATGGGAGGTAAAAATATTTACAAAGCAAGGAGAAAGGAAAACCATAGCAGATGTCTATTATGTCCCCGGAATGAGATGTAACCTCTTGAGCATTGGACAGCTTGTTCAAAAGGGTTACAATGTTTTCTTTGTGAATGATGTGTGTACCATCATGGATATAGCACCCAGCAAACGATGCATTGCTGAAGTGAAGATGACAAGGAACAGGATGTTCCCTCTCAGGATCAGGGTAGATTTGAAAAACAAAAATGAAATTGCAGCAGTTACCCAAGAGGCCTTCCAAAGCGTGCCAAAGGATGAAAATTGGTTGTGGCACTTGAGATTTGGACATCTCAATTTTGGAGGTCTAAAATTGTTAAGCAGAAAAGGAATGGTGAAAGGATTACCATTGATAGAGAAACCGGACAGCCTATGTGAAGGTTGCATTTTGGGGAAACAACATAGAGAAAGTTTTCCATCAGGTAAAAGCATAAGGGCAAAGGCACCCTTAGAGATCATCCACTCGGATTTATGTGGACCGATGCAAGCTGCATCATTAGCAGGAAACCAATATTTCCTAACATTTATTGATGACTTTACAAGAAAAACTTGGGTATATTTTCTTAAAAACAAAAGTGAAGTGTTTGAGAAATTCTGAAATTTCAAGGCACTTGTGGAAAACCAAAGCGGGCTGCACATTAAAGTTTTGAGAACTGATAGAGGAGGTGAGTATATCTCCAAGCAATTCCTAAGTTTTTGCAGAGAAAATGGAATTCACAAACAATTTACAGCTAGGTACACCCCAGAGAAAAATGGAGTTGCTAAAAGGAAGAACAGGACCATCATGGATATGGCGAGGAGCATGTTGAAGGCAAAGCATTTGTCAAATGATTATTGGGCTGAAGCTGTAAATTGTGCAGCGTATATTTTGAATAGGTGTCCTACAAAAACAGTGATGAATAGAGTGCCAGAAGAAGCGTGGAGTGGAAGAAAGCAAGGAGTCACCCACATGAGATTTTTTGGATGTGTGGCCTATGCACACATTCCAGATCAGCTAAGGAGGAAGTTGGACAGCAAAGGGGAGAAATGTATTTTCATTGGATACAGTGAGGAATCCAAAGTTTACAGGTTGTATATCCCATCTACCAAGAAGCTTTTCATCAGCAGAGATGTTCAATTCATTGAAGAGGAAGCTTGGGATGGAAGCATAGAGAAAAAAGTGAATGTTAAAAACTATTTGTCTCATGATGAAGATGATGAGGAGGTGGCTGAAATGAATCCCCAAATAGCAGCGCCAACACACGGACATAAAGGGACACCATTGAGGATAAATGAGAGTGCTTATCCAAGCACACCACAAGGAGGAAATTCAAGTGCGTCTTCAAGCACTTGCACACCAAATGAAAGAGGTAAGAAGTTTAGAAATCTAAGTGATATTTATGATGAAGGAATGAATTCCTTATTTGCCTTGTTTTGTCATGTTGATGATCCTATTCATTTCGAGGATGAAATTAAAGATAAGAAATGGATAGAAGCTATGGATGAGGAGATGAATGCCATAGAAAGAAACAAAACATGGGATTTGGTTGAGCTACCAAAAGGTAAAGAAGTCATTGGAGTGAAATGGGTTTACAAGACCAAGAGCAATGCTGAAGGCAAGATAGAAAGGCACAAGGCAAGGCTGGTTGTCAAAGGGTACAAGCAGCAGTATGGGAGAGATTATGAGGAGACTTTTGCACTGGTTGCAAGAATGGAAACCGTGAGAGCAGTGCTGTCCATAGCAGCACAAAACAAATGGAAAGTCTACCAAATGGACATAAAGACAGCATTCCTAAATGGAGTGTTAAAGGAAGAGGTTTATGTTGAACAACCTCTAGGCTATGAGAAGAAAGGTGAAGAGCACAGTGTGCAAATTGAAGAAAGCTCTTTATGGGATGAAGCAAGCGCCAAGAGCATGGTACAGCAGAATAGATTCATACCTATTGGATAATGAATTCGACCAGTGTGAAGGAGAACCCACCGTCTACATCAAAGAAAAAGATGGTAAAATTTTAATTGTTGTCTTGTATGTTGATGATGTTATTTTCACAGGTAATGATAATCAGCTCATTAAGAATTTTAAATCAGTCATGAAAGAGGAATTTGAAATGACTGACATGGGTTTCTTGAGATACTTCTTAGGCATAGAAGTAGATCAAAATGAAAAAGGAATTTTTATCTCATAGGCAAGATATGTAAATCAAGTATTGAACAGATTTAACATGCAAGAATGCAAGGCAATGATCACTCCCACAGTAATGGGATTAAAACTCAGCAGAGAGGACAACAACAAGGATTTTGATCCTAGTTTGTACAAGAGTATTGTAGGCAGCCTTATGTATTTAACAACAACTAGGCCTGACATTATGTATGCTGTTAAGTTTAATTTCCAGATTCATGGAGAGGCCAAAGGAGGCACATTGGCAGGCAGCAAAAAGAATTTTGAGTATGTCAAAGGTACCAAAATGTTTGGAATTTTATATAATGTCTCAGAACATTCAGATTTGGTTGGATACACTGATAGTGATTCGGCTGGAAGTGTTGATGATCGGAAAAACACTTCCGGTTATGTTTTTCATATGGGTTCAGGAGCCATTTCATGGGCTTCTAAGAAGCAGTCCATTGTAGCATTGTCTACAGCAGAGGCTGAATATGTGGCAGTTACAACAGCAACATGTCAAGCAGTTTGGATGAGAAGGATGTTGAGGAGTTTAGGCCAAGAGCAGGCAAAAGCGACAATGATTTTTTGTGACAATAGCTCAGCTATTGCATTGTCAAAGAATTCAGTGTTTCATAAGAGAACGAAACACAATGATACAAGATTTCACTACATCAGAGAATTGGTGAACAATGGAGAAATTGTCCTAGAAAATTGCAGGACTCAAGAACAGGTTGCAGACATCTTGACAAAGCCACTGGATCAGAAAAGATTTGAATTTTTGAGGAAGTTTCTGGGTATGACCGAATGCCCAGCAGTTGAAATTAAAGGGGAGTGTTGAATACGTAATTTCAACGCAGCATGTAATACGCCGAAAACCACCAAAGTAAAACCACAAACCCGCGGTAAGTTTCTCGGGACCGCTTTTGCGTGAAGTGGTTTTCGTACATAGGTGACCCGAGAAAATATAGTGTTGACGCGTGGCAGAGGCATGACATCACCCTCTGACAGTTTCTCGGAAGGTAAATGTCGATTAAAAAGCTCTTCCGATATCTCTGTCCGCCGTCCGATCTGCTCCATCAATCTCCGCCATCGATGGTCTCAACCTGCATATGGCCAACATTAAAAGCTTGGCGTGGAGTAAAATCAAGTTTCATTTTGACCATACCTTTATTAATGAATTGTCATATGCTTAGGTATATTTTTATGATTTTTTTTACGGCATGTATGGGCGTGAATTAAATAATGGTATGGGCAAGTCAACGTTTTTTTAATGTTTTTGCCATATAGTTTTTATGGTATGTGTGTTGAATATAGTTTTTTTTGCACACGAGAGAAGAGAGCTTGCAGCAGCCGAAAAGCACAGGGGAAACACATCAGTGCAAAAGACTCCCGACAGTGAATGAAATTAAGGATTTTCTTCTTATAGGTGTTTGTATTGTTTTGTTGAAACGAATGAGAAAGATTTTTTTTATGAAATGTAAAGTCCTCAGCATTTCGAATGTAATGAAGAATTTCACATAGAAGTGAATGCAAAAGAATTTATTTTACAGCAGTAAACTTATGTAAGAATTTCTATTCTTACAGTAGTAAATGTAAAAGCTATTTTACAACAGTAAATGTGAAAAGAAGATTTTACACAGTGGTGTAAAAATCATTTGTAAAAGGAGACAGAGTAATTTCTTTTGAAATGTTTTGGTGAATCCCTCTGAGTGAAAGAGGATGAATATGTATCAATGAATTTTTGTTTTAATGAATAGAAATATTTTTATGGTGGTGCAATACTCTGTTCTTCAGTCAATATTTTTTTAAAAAGCTTCCCTGTTCACAAAAAGGTCCTGTGGAGTAAAGGAAACAGAGCATTGCCTCTGTGTGCTTGAATTTTGTGTTTTTGGGATTTTACCAGAAAAATCCCCAACAATCTAGAATATTAGAGATAGCTAGAAAGAGGGCAGGTGGAAGTGTTGCTACAGTCACATGGAGAGAATAACCATCCACGAACCAACAAACTTAACAACAACTACCTACAGTTCCTGAAGAGTATTGAGCTTATAACAAATAAAACTACCTACAGTTCTTTTCATTGAAAATGTTGTTTGAAGAAAGATTACAGAAGTCTTCAAATTCATTTACAGTCCCAAGGTAGGAAAAACTCATATTACAAGATAGTTAGATAAACCTGGTTAGAAATCCTGAATATACATTTGCCTCTAAAAACCCCAAAATAAAATCAAAGCAAGCGACGTGTCTATTTTCTGCAACTACCAAAATATGGACTAAAATATGGACTAAGTGACTAACAAAGAGGCCTAAGCCTAAGTGACTCAACAGATGTCAACATATACATGGAAAGACCCTACCCGGTCTATCAAGTGGCAAGAAGAGCTGAAGCTGCAGTTGCACGCTGGCCATCCACCTCCAACCACCACACACAGTAGTTAACAACTGGAAGTATGGAAACCCCAATTGAATGAAGGAAATAGAGTAAGGGTTTGTTAGTTACCAGAGGAGGAGTCAACAAGTTGTAGGAGGAGAGGTCTCAATATGCCGTGAACAAACAAGGAACCCTGCTCACAAGGAGCACCAACTATGAGTACCGAAAAAAATGCAAAGATGAAACCGAAACAACACCGTCGTGGCCACAACCTGGATACATAGTGACCAGTGACAAGTTAAACAACTAAACCATCAAACCAGTAATAAAACAGAAATACAATAACAGTGTTACCAAATACACTCAAGGGGAAGCCACCCTTAATAGTGCCAGTATTTTCCAAACAGAGAAAGTTAAGTGAGAATGAGAGACAAGCCCATAACCTTCAGACAGACCAGCAAACAAAAACAAGCAGTTGACAGTGACAAAATACTAGCAGAGCTCCGCCAACTGAAAAAAGCAGTGGCAAAAGAATTCAAGCAGAGTGCCACAAAGAAACCACATTCAAGTGGAAGCCACCCTTAAGGGTGCCAGTATTTTCCGAACAAAGGAGGCTACGTGCAAAACGCCAAGAGACAAACACAGAACCCTGAAACAGACCAGCAAACAAAATGACAAAATATTAGCAGAGCTCAGCCAACTGAGAAAAGCAGTGGCTAAAGAATTCAAGAAGAGCGCCACAGAGAAAACTGGAGAGAAGACCCCTCACTGGAGTGAAAGTCGAAATTGACTGGGCAAGTGGAGAGTTAGAGTTTCAAGCGCAGTGTAAGCTGGGAGGATTGACCCTAGGTAGAGGTGTCTCCCTCATAGCCTGAAACATATCAGATCATTAACCACAGCAAAATATCAACCACCGTCCGAAATCCATAAAAAAATCATTTCATTAGTAATTTAATTAATCCAAATCTTTGTATCAGGACAGAAGGACAAGGGTTGGTCCCATCACAAACCGATGAGATTAATCGATTAAAGGACATGATTAAAACAAAATGAAAGTAAGGAGGAACAATGAAGAAAATTTTTTGAAGATTAGATTTTTAAATTAGATGTTTCAAGACCAATTTACAATATTAAGGTTTGAGAGAAATTTCAACTCTGGTATTTTGTAGATTATTCACTGCAATAATTCTAATTATTTGTCCATTTTTTTAAATGATTGTTTAAAATAATAGTTTAAAATTTTCTTTTAAAATAATTAAAAATTTAGGAATATTTTAATAAAATTTAGGTGATATTTAAAATTGTCAAATATAATTATTAATTTTTGGATTTTCACTGTGTTTTGGGTTTTTAATGGTGCTGAATCTATTAACACCATCGAAAAAGTGATTTCAACAATCAATTAATTAGTGTTTTTGAAAATTTTCTCACTCGATTGTAGTAAAAACTTTTTCAATAGACCTTAAGGATATATAATACATTTTATTAAAAATAGTAATTACAAAAGAAGTATTTACCTTAATTTAAATTTGAAAGTCAATATTTTTTTTTTCAAACTTTTCTATGTTAAACAAAATAGAATTTAAATTATTTTTGCAATTTTAAGAGTTCCTTAAATCAAAATACTAAGATGTATTCACCATATCTTCATAGCAATAAGGTTTCCATTTATAATTCTATGATTGTTAAGAGAAAGTTTATTTAAAACATATAATGTTAATAATGTCAAAGCTAACAAAAATATCTAAATTAGTTTGCATAGAGATAAGGTTTCCATTTTTAATTCTATGATTGTTGAGACTTAACCCGTGGTATATAGGTTTTAATCTTCTAATGGAAACATCTAAGAACAACCTCATGTAGGTAAAAATATCCTATTTGTTGTTAGAGTATTGGATCTATAACGTCCAAATGGAGATTGGTAATGTAGTTGGACCTTTCTTCTATATGGACCCCCTCTTTCTGGGGCTAGGGCCAAGAAGGTGGCTTGGGAGAAAATATAGATTTGGAATGGAATTCTAGGAGTTTTAGGGAGAATATCTATTATTGAGGCGTCTCTTTCACATTTCATGTTATGTCATCATATGGGCCAATTTCTTGAGAGATGTCCTCAATATACCAAAATGGAAGAAATGTGGAAGAAATGTGCACCATGACAGACACTTTCCTATGGATGGCTAACAACCATTTGGACACTTGGAAAGGGAATTTGAACAAGGTATTTCTACCTCCTCTCACGAGCCCATTTTATTTAGGCATATGTCTATTTCTAACACCCCTCTTTGTATAAACTCAAATTATAGTGGACTTTTCCCCACTTTACGTGATGTTAGAAAGGCTCCTCATAGAACCTTGATCCCCCTCCTCCCACCCATGATGACACCTCTATAATTCCTCCTTTGGAACAATCTTGATATGGACCAGGTCATGGTCCTCACCACTAACTTCCCTCCCACACTCATTGAAACCTCTTCCTCCATTGTCATCTCATAATTTAGTTGACACTCATATTGAATTTTTGATGCTAAACCGTGTCATCGATCTCTCCTCCCTCACCATGAAAAAGGGGAAAAGTCATGCATTGTCTAGTGTTATTAGGCCCCAATAGAACTAAAATGAAAGCATTAGTATATACTTTCTTGGGAATAAGCCTCCAAGGCATTTTTTGAATGATTTTGTTGGTTTATTTGATGTTACTATCATAAATTCCTTCGAGGCCCTTTAGAGAAAATGTACCTTTTGAGACTCCACCACCATAAATATTTTGTCGTTCAATATGGCATGTTTTGGGGGATGCCACTAAAATTTTCTCCATGCTAAACCTATATCCATTTCATATTTTTAGTCACTATATCGATATTTGTGTATGAATACAATTGATTCATGTGGGTTTTCTGCTGGCTCTTTAGGATCCAAATTAGGTAGACTTAAAGGCACATAAATGGACATTTGGGAAGGGGGATATGATTATCATCACACTAGAAGGGAATGTGGGAATTTTAGATAACACTTTCCTCAGATAAGGAACTATGGTGGCATTACAACATAGAATAATTTTTGTCCTAGATCAAGTAATTAACAAGTGGAATGGAGCACATCCTAAATGGAAAGAGGCCCAAAATATTGGGTTACTAGGGAAAGCCCATAGGATTGGAATCTATATATAAACTAATTAAAAAGGGTAGGACTATGTTGGAGTCCAAGAGGAGATACTTTGGTGGACAGGGATTCTCAAAAAAGGTGGAAATGGAGGATGGCTAAGCATGAGTGAAAATTCATGCTATAAGTTACACTGGCATGGGGGGATTGGTACAAACACCAAGGCTGAAAGGGTGGCCCTGTGGGCACTATGAGGTTTGCCAAAAAAGAAGAAATGATCCTAAAAATCCACTCAAAAACAATCATAGATAGTATATCCAAAACATCCACTAAAAAAAATCATAGATAGTATATCGAGTATATCTGCATTTGATCCTACACTAGGGGGATCATATCTATGCATTGATACATGAATTCTAGAGTTTATACATAATGCATATCTTCATAGAGTCAAAGAGGAAAATCTAATTCCTTTCTAAGATTGGCTTAAATGGTTAAGAAAAATAAATATATTAGAACGTTCTCTAAGATGATGTTATGAGGGAAGAAGGACCTGTGTTTCAAAATGCATAGTTTAGAGATATACCATTATTGGAGACGTTTTTGTAAAGGCTAATTTGTAGAGTAAATAAATAGTATTAGGATCACTTACATGTGGGATGTGATAGCTATAAATGATAAAAATTATTATCTATATAAAAACAAGTGAATAAAAATTTAGTTAATTTTTATTCTTTCTCATAAAAAAACTAGTGAAAAAATAGAAAAACTCATAAACTTTTATTGAAATTCTTAAAGATTGGAAAAATTCCATCTACTTAAAAATACCTTCCACTTTGCTACTTCATACAAGATGTTGGAAAGATAATGATATGGTGAAGATATAAAAAGTAAAATAGAAATATTTATTTATATTTTGTGGGATTCATATTAGAAAGAAAGGTTCTCACGATTAACTTTGCCCTAGTATGGTAGGTTGAAGGTATAGAAAAAAGAATACATATATTATTTTCAATAAAATACAAATATTCATTTCTGCTTTGGGGGGTTCATATTATAAAGAAAGGTTCTGAGCCCTTATATGATTTTTTGAAGGTATAGAAAAAGAATATATATATTCTTTTTTGTTTTGTATACCTTTTTAAAATCATGAAATTACTTTATTCCATACCATTGAATACAAAAGTCTGTAACCCTACCATTAAATAAGAAATATGTATTTATTGTAAAGCTATAGCTCCATCAATCAATTTCCTTACACTGTACACAAAAATAAAAACAAGTCATCATATCTTCATAGCAATAAGGTTTCCATCGATAATTCTATGATTGTCAAGAAAGCGTTTATTTAAAACATATAATGTCAATAATGTCAAAACTAACAAAAATATCAAAATTAGTTTGCACATAGATAAGGTTTCCATTTTTAATTTTAAGATTGTTGAGACTTAACATATGGTATATAGGTTTTTAATGTGCTAATGGAGACACCTAAGAGCAATCTCATCTAGGTAAAACTATCATTTTTGTTGTTAAGAGTATTGGATCTATAACGAGAAAATAGAGATTCGTAATGTAGTGGGAAGTTTGGTCTATATGGACCTTAGAACTCTGGCCAAGAGGGTGGATTGGATCATGGTTTAGGTGAAGCGCTCGAGGGGCCTAGGAGAAAACAATGGTTTGGAAAGCGATTCTAGAAGATTTAGGGAGAGGATCTATTATCTCATTCAGATGTATGTTATTTCATCATATGGACCACACATTCTTGCAAGATGTTATGGGGTGATACCAAAATGGAAGAAATGTACAGCATGACAAAAACTTTCCTATGCATGGTAGAAAACCATTTCCACACTCGTAAAGGGAATCTGAACAATGTATATCTACTGCTCTCATGAGCCCATTTTATTTAATCATATTTCTATTTATAACGGTTCCCAACCAATACCTTCATCCCCTACCCTATTATATGTTTCGTAGGTGGGTGGGAATCAAACTTATGTCGTTTTCTGTACAAACTCTAATTCTAGTGGACTTTTACCCACGTTACCTAATGTTAGCAAGTTAGCAAGGCTCCTCACGCCTATTCTCTATGGAGTACCTTGGTCCTCTTTCCTCTCACCCATGATGACACCTCTATAATTCATCCTTTGGAATAGTCCTTATATAGACCAGTCATGGTCCTCACCACTACCTTCCCTCCCACACTCATTGAACCCTATTCCTGAGTCATCCCCTCATAATTTACTTGACACTCATATTGAATTTTTGATGCTAAACCATGTCATGGATCTCTCCTCCCTTGCCATGTAAAAGAGGAGAGGTCATGCATTTTCTCTTGTTATTAGTCACCCAATAGAACTAAAACTAAAACATGAGTAGCATATACTTTTGTGGAAAAACAAGCCACCTATTGCATGATTATGTTAGTTTATTTGATGTTCCTATCCTAAATTCCTTCCATGGCCCTTAGAGAAAATGTACCTTTTGAGACTGGACCACCATAAATATTTTATCCTTCAATATGGCATGGTTTGGGGATGCCACGAAAAATGTTGTGAGTGCTAAACCTATTCTAGTTTGTAAGTTCTTTCATCATAACTTGTTCATGAGAGGATGGTATATGTTGGGAGATCCATTTGATATTTTGAGTCACTATATCGATATTTGTGTATGGCTACAATTGATTCATGTGGGTTTTAGGGTTTCTCTTTGGGATCCAAATTAGGCAGACTTAAAGACATATAAAAATTATTCTAGCATTCTCTTTCTGGACACATTAGGGGTATGGTGGACAAAATCTCCTATTTTCCTTCAATGACGCTGGCCAGTAGGGGCATACCATTCAAATTAAGAGGACATGGCTGGAGGATGAAGATTTTAATACACTAGTAATGAGGGTATGGAAATCATATGAGACATAGTATGCCATGGAAAAATCCACTATGAAATTAAAGAACCTAAAAGAAAACTATGTATATGGGAGAGAAATAATAAGAATAACTTATATGAGGAATTAAAGGCATTGATAGAGGAGATTCTAGGTATAGGGGAGAGTGTGTCAGTAGTGCCACTTACTATTCAGCAATTAGAAAGATTGAAGACATTGAAAGAAACGAAGAAGGGCATTGTGACAATTCAAGAGACTACATGGATATTAAAGAGTAGGGCTATTTGGATCAGTGAGGGTGGGTGAGGGGGATCTAAAGACTTAATTTTTCCATAGTTTTGAAAACAAAGGAAAAATGGGAACACTATTTGGGACATCAAGGGGCTTATGCAAATTATGTTATGGTGACATCCATAAAGAAGGGGTTTATGAGATGACAAGATCCATAAATAAGCGGTTTATTATTCTTAGAACCTCTTCACACCCAAGGATGAGGTGCGCATTGAAGATGGATGAGGTGAATATTGAAGGTCTTCTTTCCGGTCCAAAGGAATATCCTACAATGTTTGATGATGAATGAAATGCTACTCTATATATATTGATCACTATAGAGGAAATCCTTTTGGTATTGAAATCCTGAGATATTTTTACATTTTTTGGAGCTCTTGGGACAAGAGCTATTGGATATGGTAGAGGAGTAGGAGGATATGAGATCCATTTTGGCCAATATAAATCAACTTCATTGTGCTAATTTTGAAGGTTAGTGCACCTTCTCCTTCTCGAACTTAGTAGATTTCAGTCCATAAGCTCATATATGGATGGTATGAGTCAAAATATTAATTTGGCTAGGGCCACGAGGATGTTTAGGGGATTTAAAATGACACATGAGGTTACTATCACTCACCTATTTTTTTTAGAGGATATTCTAACATTTTGAATTACATTTGGAGGCTTTACACCACATCTTTCACAGTTTCACTAAGGCTTCTGGACTTATTGGAAATGGACAAAAGTCTCTTCTTATTTTTTGACATGGGAACCCTTCAGATATAAATCACATTGCTCAAACATTTGGTGTCTCCACCAAGACCTTTCATGAAGGCTGTGCCTATTTGGGATGTAGGCTGAAGCCTAACAACTACAGTTTGGGGGACTAGACATGGCTACTCTCTAAATTTTGGAAGAATCTCAAATGTTGGACTCACCCTTTCGCTCTCACTAGGTGGGAGGTTCACCTTGATTCAATCTTTCCTTCAAAAATTAAAAATATGTTGGATGCATCTATTTCCCCTTCCCACACTAATTATTTCTAAGATAGGCTTAGTTTTAGTGAGCTTCCTATGGAAACATATAGATGGCAATCACAAATTTTGGACTAGACATGGCTACTCTTTAAATTTAGGAAGAAGGTGAAATGTTGGACTCACCATTGGCTGTCGCGTGGGTGGAGGTTCACTTTGATTCAATATGCTGGATGCATCTATTTTCCCTTCTACCACTCATTATTAATGAGATCCCTTCAGTTTTAGGGAGCTTCCTATGGTTCTAGACTCATGGGAATCTAAAATTTCATATCTTTCAATGGAGCTCTATTTCTAGCCCAAGAGTAATAGGTGGATGGAGTAATCTAAAGACAATGGTATTTGGTTAGTCATTTTTAATGAAGTCCCTTAGTTTGGAAGTATTTGGTGAAGACTTTTGGAAGGAGATTATATGAGGGAAATACCTTAAGAAATTTTTCAAAAGATAAAACATTGGTTCTTGAAGCAGATTAAATGGGCATTTGGGAAGGGTAATATGATTATCATCACACTGGAGGGGATTATGGGATTGTTAGATAACACTTTCCTCTTGCCTCAGATAAGGAACTATGGTGGAATTACAACATAAAGTAATTTTTGTCCTAGATCAAGCAATTAACAAGTGGAATGGAGCACATCCTAGATTGAAAGAGGCCCAGAATATTGAATTATTAGGGTAGGCCCATAGGAATGGAATCTATATATATACTAATTAAAAAGGGTAGGACTATGTGGGAGTCCAAGAGAAGACACTTTGGTGGATATGGATTCTAAAAGAAGGTGGAAATGGAGGATGGCTAAGCATGAGTGAAAATTCATGATATAAGTTACAATGGCATGGTGGGATGGGTACAAACACCAAGGCTGAAAGGGTGGCCCTGTGGGCACTATGTGGTTTTCAAGAAAAAAAGAATGATCCTAAACATCCACTCAAAAGTAATCATAGATAGTATATCTAAAACACCCACTAAAAAACAATCATAGGTAGTATATAGAGTTAATCTGCTTTTGATCCTACACTAGGGGGGTCATATCTATGCATTGGTACATCAATTCTAGAGTTTAGACATAATGCATATCTTCAAAGAATCAAAGAGGATAATCTAATCCCTTTCTAAGATTGGCTTAAATGATTAAGAAAAATACATATATTACAACTTTCTCTAAGATGATGTTAAGAGGGAAGAAGGACCTGCTTCAATTCCATAAAGGCCTACATGTCTGGGTTTTCTTGATGTTTTCTTCTTATATATATATGCTGGCCCAAATCCTCTTATTTTGGTTTATTTCAGAATGCATAGTTTAGATATATACCATTATTGGAAATGTTTTTGTAAAGGCTAATTTGCAGAGTAAATAGATAGTATTAGGATCACTTAAATGTGGGATATGATAGCTATAAATGATAAAAATTATTATCTATATAAAAATGACCGAACAAAGATTTAATTAATTTTATTCTTTCTCATAAAAAAACTAGTGAAAAAATTAAAAAAACTCATAATTTTTATTGCAACTCTTAAATATTGGAAAAATTCCATCTACTTAAAAATACCTGCCACTTTGGTATTTCATACAAGATGTTGAAAAAAATGATATGGTGAAGGTATAAAAAATACAATACATATATTTATTTCTATTTTGTGGGATTCATATTAGAAAGAAAGGTTTTGAGGATTAACTTTGCCCCAGTATAGTAGGTTGAAGGTATAGAAAAAAGAATACAAATATTCTTTTCAATATAATACAAATATTCAGCTCTATTTTGTGGGATTCATATTAGAAAGAAAGGTTATGAGGATTAACTATGCCCTAATATGATTTGTTGAAGGTATAGAAAAAATAATGCATATATCCTTTTTTGTTTTGTATACTTTTTTAAAATCATCAAATAACTTTATTCCATACCATTTAATACAAAATTCTATAGCTCTACCAATAAATAAGAAATATGTATTTACTTTAAAGCTACAACAATCAATTTCCTTAAAAGGTATACAAAAATCAAAATAATTCATCATATCTTCATAGTAGTAAGGTTTCATTATGATTGTGAAGAAAAAATTTATTTAAAAAATATCATCTCAATAATATCAAAATTAACAAAATTATCCAAAAAAAATAAAATTAAAACATATAATCTCAATAATGTCAAAACTTACAAAAATATCAAAATCAGTTTCACTGTAAAGAAACGTTGAAAGAAACGTGCTGAGACAATGACCCTGAAAACACATATCATTTGACACTACAGAGGTACAAATCGAAAAACAGTAAAGACAAATCTAAAATAGTCACACTATATATTGACTCACGGGTTCCAAGCACAAGAGCCTTGGGATTATTCATGGAGCCCTTAGGCCTCCCATATCGCCTTGGCATCATTATTGACCCTCCCTCTCCGAGGTGTTCATCATTGGGCGTGACTGGGGAGTCACGAGTGGTAGGCGAAAGAGCCTTGGGCATATTTGTGGAGCCCTTAGGCCTTCCGCGCTGCCTTAGCGTCATCACTCCCCCTCCCTCTCCCAGGCGTTTGTCATTGGGAGTGAGTGGGGATTCATGGGTTGTAGGGACAAGAGCCTTGGGATTATTCCTAGAGCCCTTAGGTCTTCCGCGTCGCCTTGGCATCCTCACTGCCCCTGCCTCTCCCGGGCATTCGTCATTGGCCTTGGCGGTGGCACTGTTGTCATTGTCCTTAGCCAACTTTAGCCTCTTCGATATGTTGCTCGCGTTGTTATTCAACTTTTCAGATTAAAGAGCATGACCAGAACTAAGGCCTGAGAATTGCGTTAGATCAACTCCAAACATCATGGATAAGGTGCTCATATTTTCACTCAAACCTTTGATAGATGTAATACAGAAAGGCCCTTCACTCACTAGGTCTGAATATCAATTCTTTCCTTTCAATACGTGTATATATAATTTTTACCCAATTCTGATTTTTGTCCTCCACTTACGTGGTCTCAAATTGTGGTCGTCCATATAGTAATCTTGATCCAGGTAGATATTGGTGGCCACCTGCCAAGTCCACCTGGACCCCCACCATTGTCTTTCTCAGCATTTTCAGTTTCCTTAATTGTAGCACAACTTACTATTTTTAGCAGTTTTTCGGGTCCTGAACTTCCGGGGCCGTTTTGAGGCCCTAAACGACGTTTTTTGGGGAATCCGGGGGCAACATGGATCCATGCAATGGAATGATGTTGC